>CAHIKZ030001469.1:760000-822500 GCA_903632075.3 Acanthosepion pharaonis | reverse complement strand
ACTGGTATACTCTGTGATCTCCGCAGCGCAAGTGTTTTTTTATTTTTTGCTAGGGTGAGAGAATCTTTTTTTATTTTGTGTTACATATCAAAAGATACTATCAAATAATTATCTTCAAGAATTAACATTGTGCCGAATTTTTCATTAATTGAACAATGTGTATGATGAACACTTCGACAAAACGTACAAAGTGATATTGAAAGAATTAACACATACAATACAGAAGGTAGAGAGGGAGAGCGAGAATAAAGGACTAAGTATAAACTACAAGAAGACAGAATGCGTGATCATCAGTAAAAGGAGGAGGAGCCCGAAATACGATTTGCAGGTCGGGAACACTAAAATCAAACATGTGCGGAAGTTTAAATATCTGCGAAGTCTTTTGACGGGCGACGGTTGGTGCGACGGTTGAGATCCGAAGACCGATTGGGATGGCCAAGGATGCGTCCCAGAAGCTGGACAGAGCACTGCGAGACAGGAGCATTTCTTTGGTGACTGTTATGGTCCGGTTCCTTGTACCATGGTGATAGTCCAAGGTAGAACCAATAAAGAAGAACTCGAATACGGATATGGAATAACACAGATATATTACAAACAGGAATATATACAGAGAAGTAGAAAGTGTTATTATGAAATCAGGTTTAGTAGTAATTGTCTGAACGCGACTCTGTTTCGTACTGCCTCTGACTCGACTGACTGACTCGCTCTGACTGACTGACAGACTTCTGACGGACTTCACTCCAGACTTCAGACGGAACGGTATTTAGTCCCCTCCCCACGAGGGCATCATGTGGCACAAGGCCGGTTTAACGTGGGATCTCCGAGCCCGTCGGCTCGTCCAAAAATATGCCCTTTGAGCCCGTATAAACGGGTTCAGGGTCGGTTTACCTCCCCGAAAGAGACTCCGCCCTTCGGCGTAGCCTCGTTCGGGTTCCTCCCCGCCCGAAGGCAGAGAGTTCAACCGATCAGCTGGTCAGCCGGTCGCCCGACTTCAGACTGAACTCCCTGCTTCCTCTTGAGGCGCAGTATTTATTACGTATGGAATAGTCCATTATGTTATTATGGGTAAGGTCCCATAACAGTGACAAAGAAAAAAAAAACGAGTACTGAGATGCTACGTGACATCTGTCCTCCTATACAGCAGCGAATGTTGGATTGTCTCCTCAAAGATGAAGAAGAGACTCGAGGTAACGGAGGTATGGTTCTACAGAAGGATGCTGAGGATATCATGGAGCGAGCGTGTGAGAAACGATGAGGTCTTTGGGAGAATGCAAACAAGGAGGAGGCGTATACTTATTCGCTGTTTCCCTGAGACCCAATTGCATGTGAATGTAAAATTCACCAATCCATCGTTTCTCATGACTTATGACGTGCAAGCATACAGTATATATATACTTAGCTATGTTAATGTAAGCTCAAATATTTTTCTTCTAGTGCATATAACTTCTTCTTTTGTGTGCTGTATCCGTTAAGGACGTTAGCGATCATGGCTCTCCACAATTTCCTGCATTTTAAAGCTCTTAATAAATTAATAATTTCTCCTAAACCTTACTCCGTTATCCGTTTACTCAAGCTCGCTAGGTAAGATATACATTGTTTTCCTCTGTCCCTCTTGCCTTCAGTTTGTCTTGTGGGTATTAAATTTTCTACGCCTACTTTCTTCATAATGTGACCCAGAAATTTCAAACTATCTCTTCTTGATGTTAAGTAAAAATGTCCTTTTCGTTTCCATTTTCTCTAAAACTTCATAATTGCTCACATGTTCGTTCCATGGTATCCTCAGTTTCCTTCTGTAGAACCACATTTCTATTTCCTCAAGTCTCTTCGTCATCTATGAAGAGATTATCCAGAACACAGAGTTATATGACATACTGAAACATTTTTGCACGCCGGTAATAAAGGGACAACCAGGGAAATTTGTCAAGATACCGTGCGTTTCATGAACATGGGATTCACTCAATATCCCCTATTTGTACCTTTGTCAGACTTAGGTGAGCTTAGTAAATGTTTAAGGTGCTTGTTGTAGTGATATAGTGAAGCAGCTAATTTCACAAGCCATAGATCGTATATTATATTCGACGTCTTCTACATATCTCGCAGATTTAGACCTTTGATAGATCAACGTAAGCTTAGTAGATATTTAAGGCGCTGACTGTAACGCTATAGCGAAACAGCTGATCCTGTAGGCCATTGATTGTGCATTAAGTTCGACGGCTTGTAGATACTTCGTAATTTTAGCCCTGTGTTAGACCAATATAAACTCAAGAGATGTCTATATTCAAACGAACTTTCATCTAATAAATAAATTTCGGGAACGCTTGTCTCAGCAAATATCAAATGGATTTTGAAAATTTTAGTAGCGATAAAAGATGGCTCCAGCGAACCTCCAAAGAAATTTTATATTTTTGATTATTAACCTTTGATGCTATACCCAAGCTATAACTATCAATATTAGGCACCCCCACTCTTCATGAGTAAATCCGATTACAAATAACATATTTGACACCAAAATACGGATTTTCAAAGCAAAGGCTAGACGCCAAATGGTGAATGAAAAACAGATTTATTTTTATTGACCGACTGACCCAATACAATATTTTTGAAAATATGGTATGTTGGTCGCATTTTAGAATATGTGAGAAATATTGTTATGGTCCGGTTCCTTGTACCACGGTGATAGTCCAAGGTAGAACTAATAAAGAAGAACTCGAACACAGGTATGGAATAACACAGATATATTACAAACAGGAATATATACAGAGAAGTAGAAGTGCTAGTATGAACAATCAGGTTTAGTAGAGAGAACAATGTAGTCTCGACCAGTATCACTATTCCAATGTCTTGCAGTATTTGTCTGAACGCGACTCTGTTTCGGACTGCCTCTGACTCGACTCTTGACTCCACTTGAACTACTGACTGACTGACCCTTGCCTACTCCTGAGGCGCAGTATTTATTAAGTATGGAATAGTCCATTATTATTATTATGGGTAAGATCCCATAACAAATATAATGGTAAAATGATGAAGATATATAATCGAATCGAACAATTTCAGATGAAATGTTTTAGTATAAAACAAATTTAAAATTTAGTTGATGTCAACAAGAAACTTTTGTTTTTATATAACTGTTGTAGCATACCTACGGACGATAATGAATCTGTCCCCATTCACATAAATAAAATAGTAAATACTGTATGTTGGTTTGCAGTTGGAGATTCGTCTCCAGCTGTGCTGGTCAAACACTTCCGGCTACAGAGAATCCCTAGACGAGGCTATGTCGAAGGGTAGAGTCTCGTCTCGGGAAATAACTACCCGACCCCGTTTTATACGTCGTCTAGGGGGAATTTTTGGCCGAGTATACGGGCTCGGACACCCCACATTAAATTCGGCCTTGTGCCACATCTGACCACGTGGGGTGGTTGGTAGATATCCTGCCGTTGGAGACTCATTGTGGAAGTCACTTGACTCACTTCCTTTATACTACGCGTCGCTGTAGAATCTTATATGTGTTGTTCTTGTCCTAAGTGTTATCGTATCAGTGCGATTATTCTATTCAGTAACCTTCCCTACGTTACAACAATAATGTATTTAATAATAATAATAATAATAATAATAATAATAATAATAATAATAAACAATCCCTGTTGTAGTTGGAGCCCTAGGATTTGTTGGAAAATATTCCAGTAGACTAATTGAAGGGATTCCTGGAAGTCCATGCCTCAAAGAGATACAAAAAATTGTTCTGACAAGTACAGCCCACACTTTACGAAGGGCTTTATTCATTTTTTTTTTTTTTTTTATTTTGTCAGTGGAAAGTGTCATGATGTCATTTCTAATCTTAGGTCCCTGGGCGGGACCCGGAAAGAAATGTGTAAACGCCAGAAATCAAGGAAAATAATAATAATAATGATAATAAATGTGATATCTGTCAACGAATTCAATAGATTTATCTTATCCTGGCGAATAGGAGGTGTCTCTGTAAAACGTGAAGTCTGAAAGATAAATCATTTGAATTTCTGTTTATGAATTAACTATTTTTCTTTTCTTTTTTTTGATACGGGCGCTTTATTCGCAAAAATCTGCTCGTTTTGGCCTCCATTCATTTATTGGTCAACGTGTTTTGTTAGGCGTTAGCAATTTTTGCTATTATTTTAAACGTACACCCGTAGAAAATCATAATTACTGTAATTTTCCGAGAGTTATCGGCGCGCCACAGACTTTTGCGCTGGTTGTGTAATCTTACAAGTACAAATGTAGCGGGTCTCGGAATTTTCCCAACTTCTTAATTTGATATGAATATTTCGTTTTGCTTTTGATCGTACTTAAAATAGATTTTGTTTTAAGTAAATGTGCATTGTAACAGTACAGTTTTGAAGGACACCAACTCCGTTGCAACAAAGAAGGCTTTGTTGCTCATGAAACAGTCGGTAATCTTCTTTCTAGTGGCAGCTGTAGAAAATACAACGCGATTTCCGGTTAGGCTGGCGATAATCCTCGCCTTCTTAAAATAAAATGAGGAGAGAATGAAAGATCGAATAAGGTATGAATTATTCTTATTTCAAGTTGTCTGACCACCTTCAACACCGGATCTGTAACACACACACTATATATATATATATATATATATATATATATATATATATAAGGTGAGGCATAAGTCACGCACCATAGAGGTTAATTATTTAATCATGTTTTAAATGTCTAATTTGTTTTGATATTTTCTTATTTGATGGGCCATTTGAAATCAATGGTTGATCAGACGTGCCCAAGAAATGTTGAGAAACTTAAAATATGGATGCAGTAAAAAGGACAAAGGAAACTATCTGGCGTCTTAATAAATCCTGCCGACAAAGAATTGAAATGTGTTTTGAAAAAGAAAAGAGACCATTTTGAACAGCGCCTATAACAATTAAATAACTAGTAAATAAAATGTTCATGTGTAATTATACTTTTAATTCCTATAGTGCGCGACTTTTATCTCACCCTATATATATATATATATATATATATATATATATATATATATATATTTGTTTTTTGTATGAATGATTCATGTAATTATAAGTTGTACAGCACCTATAATCGAAATTAAATAAGTGATCCAACGTGCAACTTTCGGATAATAAGTGTGACATTTCTGTAATTATTGAACTATATAGTTCATGCCACATTGACGGAAAACCTACCAGTACAAAAGAATTATCTTATTACTATATTTGTACAAAAACGCACAACCTTAAAATTTAAAATTCAAACTCAACGTTGCGACCGTACGTTCCAAAACAATAACACATTTCTCATAGCATTTTTTCGGATTACATCTGTATTTTCGTTGTCCTCTTATTACCGAGAAGTAAAAAACAAGAACAAATCTATTTCCACACCTGAGGATGTCTGTAGGAACAGACGAAAGCTTGTAAAAACTAAAAAAAAGACCTTATAAAACTGGAATTTATAAACAGGGACCATATCATTCATATACAGGTTCGGGGTTAGTGTAACTTATTGAAATTGTTTGCGAAGATGTATTCTCGCCATTTAAATCATTAACCTCTATATTTGTTTTTGTATGAATGATTCATGTAATTATACACACACACACACACATATATATATATATATATATATATATATATATATATATATATATATATATATATATACACTACAGTTCAAATCTAAAGTTTGAGGGAACCTCTTGTCATTTTCTAAATTGGCAGAAAATGTAGTTGTTTTATACTTTAAAGAAGAGAAAATTATTGTATATGGTTTATAAAAAGGAAGACATGATTTTTATTAGAAATTTTATTTTGGCAAAAAGATAAAAAAAAATAATTTATGATTAAATGTTACTCTCGTCAATATATCCTCTTTTATCCTTAATTACTGCAGTACAAATTTTTGGGATTCGTTGCAAAAGTTTCTCAAGGTATATGTTTGATAATTGATTCCAGTCTTTTTTCAATGACTCTAAGAGCTCTTTTTTTATTTTTTTTCTCACTCTTTTGTCAAGTTCATCCCATGTTAATTCTGAGGGTAGCTTCAAATTTTTGAACTGCAGTGTATATATATAAACAACAGTTTGACACCACCGAATTTGTATATTACCTTAAATATACCAAAACGTATTCTTTAAAGGATACTTTTTCAATCAACGCTTCTTCAGAAGAATGGTACCCTCTTAAATAATTATTGCTCTTCATTATGATTCCAAAACATGGCGCAACCTCTCCTGATGGCAATGCTTCTACGAAAAGGAAAGCCATCATCATAAGTGCACTGGTTCCTGGTGAACTCCACAGCTTTCGTGATCTTCATGTTCCTCTCATAGATAATATTGCTGTATTGGACGCAGGGTAAATTTTTGGTGCATTTCTTTTGGAAAAGGTCCGTGTTCAATAGGCCAGAAAATATGGCAAATATTAAACATTTCCACGCAAGCCTAAACATAAATTAATACAACGTTTCAACGTCGGTTCCAATAAGTGTAAAAGAATGGTTGTTGGTGCGTTAAATGAAACTAGTAAGACGAGTTCAAAACTCGGTCGATTTTGTTTCATTCCCTTCGAGCCAATAACCTTGGTAAAGGCATGAATTCACCTTCCTCCAGCTATGGGCTAAATAGCTGGAGATATTAGGTTTGAATTGGGTGGCAACCCGTCTCGGAGAAGGAAAAATGAATTTAATACTGGGTAGGGGCTGTTTGGAGAATTTGTGGTACACTAAGCACCATTTATTTCTTAATGGTTTTTACGAAAAAAAAAAAAAAACCTCATCACTATAATCAAGGTATTTTGTCTGTCACCTAGCGGCCCACTTCTAAATTAAAGTTTTCGGCATTGACACGTTAAAATCGACAGTGGAGATTACGAACTGGACGCTTTACTCAAAAGAGTAGCATGTTGTAATATGTGCATCAATGCTCATTTGTCTTAACGTATTTGTACGTCATCTAAAGTTGTCAGCAATGTAGGAAGGTTTTTTGGCAATAAAAACGTCTTTGTTCGAAGGCTACTTCTGAAAAAAGCCACCATGAACACTGATGAGGACTTCTTAGAGAGATCTAGAAAAACAGATCAAGTAATATATACTTATCAACCTAATATATATATATATATATATATATATATATATATATATATATATATATATATATATATGAAGAAAATATACTGAAAAAAACAAACAAAATCCTAATATGCGATTATGCTGTTTTAATGTTTAATGTCAACGTCGGACGTTTTCGGTCTAATAGACTATCTTCAGGACATATTCAAAAACATAATTAACATAGACCATATACAATTCAACATAAAAGACGATGGACATAAAAGCAATACCAATCCAAACAGATAACTGAAATCTTTTATAAGATCAGCGTTCCGTTTAAATATGATCACGTCGTCGTCACGTGGGCGATGTTGTGAAAGCGTATTCCTAAAATTTGAGTATTTTGAATGAAAAACGAAAAGAATTTTATTTTTATCTAAAACTTATAGGTACGTTTGTTAAGCATTAATCTAAAAAGATTTCAGTTATCTGTTTAGATTAGTATAGCTTTTATGTCCATCGTGTTTTTCATGTTGAATTGTATATGGTCTATGTAAATTATGTTTTATGAATATGTCCTGAAAATGGTCTATTAGACCGAAACGTCCGACGTTGACATTAAACATTAAAACAGCATAATCGCATATTAGGATTTTTGTTTGTTTTTTCAGTATATTTTTCTTCATATATATATATATATATATATATATATATATATATTAGGTTGATATGTATATATTACTTGATCTGTTTTTCTAAATCTCTCTAAGAAGTCCTCATCAGAGAACAGAGATGTTTACACGTCTGTTTACACGTTTATATAAATTAATATTTGGATGGATAGATATATAGATAGGTAACGGAGATGTCCGCATGTTAGAGTCCCACCGAGCGACATCGCTCGCTCACTTTATGGTGCGACTGTTCGGTTAAACTCTCTTCCTACGGGCGAGAGGAACCCGAAGGAGGCTACGCCGAAGGGCGGAGTCTCCTTCGGGAGGTAAATCAACCCTGAACCCGTTTATACGGGTTCGAATGGGCTATTTTTGCCGAGCCTAATGGCTCGGGAATTCCCACGTTAAAAAGGCCTTGTGCCACATGACGCCCTCGTGGGCGGGGGTGACTAAATATCGTCCGCATGTTAGTATGGATACATTTTTTATACGCTCTTGAAAAAGGTGTTACCTAGTGTAATATAAACGTTCGAAGAAATTAAACACACTATGTCTACTTAAAAAAACGGGAATAGAAGAAAACTCATAATTACTTTTTTCGTGAGATAATTCTGAGAAATGCATGAAATAATCGGTAAAACTTGGGAAACGTCAAGTAATTTTATAGTTGAATAGATTGATATATAGATTAATCTGTTCAGCTTCGGATTTCAAAAGATTAGTTTTATCTGGCACAAGGTAGCATCTCTTGAAATGGATAGTTTTTTGTTTTTTTTAATAGTTCCTATTTACTTCATTTCTCTTTATATCTTTGGTCGCTTACATCAAGCTTCTTTTGATTTTGCTTTGGTTGCTCTCAAGATAGATAGATAGATAGATAGATAGATAGATAGATATGAACAGACTGAGATATGCTAATGTAGGAAGCGGGAAAAGTAACGCCCTTTTTGGGTGCGGGAAAATCATAACAAATCATCTAGTTTTGATGTGACAATGCTTATAAATTACAATAATTTATTTTTGCTCAATAAAAGTTAATAAATAAAAAGGGCATTACTTTTGACGCACCCTCTACATATCAAGATATAGAGAGAATGATGAGAACAAACTGATATGTACAGTCCTAATTGTTCTAGTGAGACAAGCTTGCTAACCATTGCACCACCTCCAGGTGCCTGTATATATATATATATATATATATATATATATATATATATATATATATATATAGATAGATAGATAGATAGATAGATATTATATATATATATTATATATATATTATTAATATATATAGAGAGATTCAAATATAGATATATAGTTATATATAGATATGAACAGACTACACATAAACACACACACACACACACACATATATATATATATATATATATATATATATATATATATATATATATATGATCTGTCTATAATAATCATGTCTATAATAACATTTACTGGCCTTAATGTCCGAGAAATTTTCATATGAATACATGCCTTAAAATAATTGTCGGACTTTGTCCATTTCATATATACATATATATATATATATATATATATATATATATATATATATATATATATATATATATATATGTAGTACAAATTTGTGACTGGTTAGGATAATTCTAAGGAAGAGAGCTCAATGTAAATTTAAATTCCAAAGTATTGTAATAATAAATCAAGAAGATAAACTTAAAGGTCCATTTCGCCTATAATTTATTTCGTGAATATTATATATATATATATATATAAACAGACTGGTATATATATATATATATATATATATATATATATATATGATTAACCGTTATCTTTGCCCACTTTCCGTATAAACTGCAACTTAATGTAATCCTCTACTTCAAGTGAACACCGGGTTTCGTACAGGGCGAATCTCACTACATATATATATATATATATATATATATATATATATATATATATATATATATATATATATATATATATATTAATTAATGAGTAAAAGTTTGTCATTTAGCTGATCGTTGTTACCTTCAGCATCTCGACTCAGAGTTTTCGCAGGCGGGACTGTGCGTCCTCACTTCAGGGTGTATCGGCAATTGACGCTTTATATATATATATATATAATATATATATATATATATATATATATATATATATATATATATATATAGATAGATAGATAGATAGATAGATAGATAGATACATTTAATGGCTATAGAGTATTACACAAAATACGTAATGAAATTAGATATTAAAATTTGGTGAGTGTATATAGGTTTAAGCTTGCAAATAAGGAATTATACCCATACGTCGTCGTGCACGTATACACGTGTACAAATACTCGCAGATTCGCACATACATATAGCCGTACACTAAAAAAGACACAACTGATTTTATTCAAATTTTTTTTAGATGACGTGGAATCGCGCTTTTCTACGTAAGAAAGAAGGAAGAAGTAAAAGAACACTAGAGAAATCGATAGACTGTAGATTCCACGAAGAGAAATAGAATATAGATAAAGATGTCTGAAAACCAAAATGTGACAGAAAGGGGGATAGGGCGCAGGGTATGGCTCATCTGATAAAGATGCTTTTATTAACTCTTGTTTGTTTGTTGTTTTTTTTTTTTAATTTCATAGAATTTTTTTTCCTTTTATTTCACTCCTTTCTTTTTTTTTATTTTTTTGTCTCAACGATCAGGTCGTTTTCCATTCTACAACCTAGATGCAAGCAATATGGCTCGCCAATAAACAAAAAAAAAAAGTAGCTTCTAATGATGTTTGAACGCTCGAACCGTAACGGAAAGGGCTCTTCTGACATGGAAGCCAGTTTTATTTTTAGTTTTGATTCAGGCTGTTTGCAAAATGATTGTAGAATGTGAACTCGAACGATGTAACAAAAAATGTGATGAAGGATAAACTCCTCTGAAGTATTTTACTTCTTATAAAATATCTCCAAACATCACCTTGCATCCTGTAAATCGATGGACGGTGACGGGAGTTAACTTCTCCTCTAATTATTACATTTTAAATTCTCTTCTTCCATGTGCCACGTTTCTTCAGGACGTAGGCAATCATGGCGCTTCAAAATGTTCTGTCCTTAATAAATTTTGTATTTTCTAAACCTTGTTCCGCCATCCATTTACTCAAGCTTATTAAGTAATTTATGCGTTGTCCCTCTGACCCTCTTGCCTTCAATCTGATCTATGAGTATCAGATTTTCCAAGCCCTCTTTCCTCATTACGTGCGCTAGAAATTTCAACTTTCTCTTCCTCATGTTATGCATAAGTGTTTTTCTTGTTTCTTTTTTCTCTAAAATGGTTGGTAAAATTGGAAGGGGTAGCGTGGAGGGCTGTGAAGTACAAGGAAATCTTTTTTTTTCCGATTCCGTCCTTCAAAAGTTTTGCGGGGTGTCTAAAGAATCGTAGCGTCTTATAAAATCGGTAATAATTCTGAGACTGATTTGTCTAAAAATTTCGGCCAACATGAATATATTTATCAATATTTATTTACCGAGATTGTACTTGTTCGGATAAATGGGGAGAACGAGAAAGAAAAACTGTGTTGCGCCGATCTTCCAAGTGCCTTGAAAATCAGCCTTTAAAAGCCTATCATTTCAACCACCAAAGCAGAGTCCATGATTATTTTTGTTTAAATGGAGTCTGGGGTAGGATATCTAAAGTTTGGCCTTGCTATTGTCTAGTTCGTGTTCTTCTAAAATTCAAGCCGTTGAAGTCCAAAAGAAGAAAGAAAGGAAAAGGAAAGAGAAAGAAAGAAAAAAAGGAGAAAAGAAGAAAAAGGGGAAAAAAAGAAAGAGAAAAATAAACGAAAAATGCGACATAGGAAGAGAAAGAAAGAAAGAAAGAAAGAAAGAAAGAAAGAAAGAAAGAAAGAAAGAAAGAAAGAAAGAAAAAGAAGAAAGAAGGAGAAAGAAAGAAAGAAAGAAAGAAAGAAAGAAAAAGAAAAAAAGAAGAAAGAAAAAGAAGAAAGAAAGAAAGAAAGAGAGAGAAAGAGAAAGAAAAAGAAGAAAGAAAGAAAGAAAGAAAGAGAAAGAAAAAAAAGAAAGAAAGAAAGAGAAAGAAAGAAAGAAAGAAAGAGAGAGAAAGAGAAAGAAAAAGAAGAAAGAAAGAAAGAAAGAAAGAAAGAGAAAGAAAAAAGAAAGAAAGAAAGAGAAAGAAAGAAAAAGAAGAAAGAAAGAGAAATAAAAAGAAGAAAGAAAGAAAGAGAAATAAAAATAAGAAAAGAAAGAAAGAAAAAGAGAAAGAAAGAAAAAGAAAAGAGAAAGAAATAGAAAGAAGAAAGAAAACAAAAGAAAAAGAAAGAAAGAAAAAGAAAGCAAGAAAAAGAAAAAGAGAAAGAAAGAAAATAAAGAAAGAAAGAAAGAAACAGAAAGAAAGGGAAAGAAAGAGAAAGAGAGAAAACGAAAGAGAAAAAAAAGAAAGGAGGCGAAAGAAAAAGGAAAGAAAGAGAAAGAAAAAAAGAAAGAAAGAATAGGTAAGGGATAAGGCGAAAGAGTGGGCGATCAAAGTAACGCGTAACAGACAAAATGAAAGAGAGAGAGTGAGTGAGAATGAGAAGAGGCTGAATGAAATGATGTCTTCTCTTCCATAAAATAACAAATGCAATTATGAATTTATTTTATAGGGATGCTTTTACACAACAATTCAATATCCGCGTCTTGCTAGCCGTATTAATTCTACCAAAAACAAAAGAATTTATTACAATAACAACCCAATCTGCAGTTTATTTTTCTGTGTATTTCGTCCTCCGAAGTGTAAACGACCAGATAGCTAGATTAACCACAAGCTGTAATGAGTTCGATCCTAGCAAATATTCCACACGTGTAGCTTCATACCACGCTATGTTAAGTAAATACAGATTTAAAAATAAATAGTTAACCCAACTCTGTTGAAACTCGAAATCTCTTTGAAAGGTTAAAAAAAAAACTTATCCTTTTTTTTTATTCCATAGAGCGATCAGATATATGACATTGATGATAGTTGTAGAAAATTAGTTTAAAGGTACGTAGCTCTCAAGTCAGGTTAATGGTTAAGGAATCGATATCGATTAATTAAAGGATTTAAAAAAATAATACAATAAACTTGTTTACTAGATAAGCTAAAGGAAAAAACTGAAGCATTAACAGCCTTTTAGAACCAGGGATTGATTTCATACCACTTGCGTGATAGGCGCTTTTATTTCCGTAATTTACGGAAAACGTCTAAAACATACATCAAGTGTCTATATCGATTCAAACTTTTACTACTGTTACTACTACTACTACTACTACTACTACTACTACTAATAATAATAATAATGTTTTTCTTTTTTATTTCTTTATTTAATACGAGATATCTCTTCATGTATTAGCGAGGAAGAAGCTATACGTGTCTACTTAAAAAGTAGAGCTTGACAAATTTGCGGAGTATTAAAGACGAATGGAAATTACTAAATTCGAAGTTAAAGAAATGAAAGAAAAATTAAATAAATTAGGAAACTGTACGTAGGCGAACGTAAAAAGAGGCCAAGGTAAAAAAAAAAAAAGAAAGAAAAAAAAGAGAGAGAAGGAATGAGTCGAAACTGGAAAAAAACAGGTAGAAACGAGCATAGAGGGAAAAGGGTGGTTCGAGGAAGGGAAAGAAAGAAATGAAAAAAAAAAAAAAACATTGGCGATAAGACTTTTTTCATAGTCTTTCTTTCTTTATTTCCTTCGGTGGGATTTCGCTCACTTTATTTTCATCTCTCACGAATATGCTAGCGAGAAAGAAAGAGAATAAAAAATAGATAGAGATAGGTACAAAGATATATATATATATATATATATATATATATATATATATATATATATATATATATATATAGAGAGAGAGAGAGAGAGAGAGAGAGAGAGAAAGAGAAATAGATAGATAGATAGATAGATAGATAGATAGATAGATAGATAGATAGATAGATAGATAGATAGATAGATAGATATGAAAAAACTGAGATATGAAATAACTGAGGTAGAAAGATAGATATGAAATAACTGAGGTAAATATGAAATAACTGGTGTAGATAGATATGAAAAAAAACTGAAGTAGCTAGATATGAAATACCTGTGGTAGCTATATAGATATGAAATAACTGAGGTAGATAGATATGAAATAATCGAGATAGATAGATAGATAGATAGATAGATAGATAGATAGATAGATAGATAGATAGATAGATAGATAGGAAAAAAGCTGAGATATGAAAAAAAAACTGAGATATGAAATAACTGAGGTAGAAAGATAGATATGAAATAACTGAGGTAAATATGAAATAACTGATGTAGATAGATATGAAATAACTGCGATAGATAGATAGATAGATAGATAGATAGATAGATAGATAGATAGATAGATAGATAGATAGATATGAAAAAACTGAAGTAGCTAGATATGAAATACCTGAGGTAGTTAGATATGAAATAATCGAGATAGATAGATAGATAGATAGATAGATAGGAAAAAAGCTGAGATATGAAAAAAAATCTGAGATATGAAATAACTGAGGTAGAAAGATAGATATGAAATAACTGAGGTAAATATGAAATAACTGATGTAGATAGATATGAAATAACTGCGGTAGATAGATAGATAGATAGATAGATAGATAGATAGATAGATAGATAGATATGAAAAAACTGAAGTAGCTATATATGAAATACCTGAGGTAGTTAGATATGAAATAACTGAGGTAGGTAGATATGAAATAATCGTGATAGATAGATAGATAGATAGATAGATAGATAGATAGATAGATAGATAGATAGATAGATAGATAGATAGATAGATAGATAACGTATAAAACGTATGAATAATTATATAGAGCAAATCCTCCTGTATCGGAAAGGTTAATAAAACTTGCGCGTTTTTCGAAGATAGTGAGGACAAGTTAAAAAGAGTGAGTGAGAGATAGAGCGATAGAGAGGGGCAGAGAGAGAGAGAAAAAAAATTGGGAGAGAGAGAGAGAGAGAAAAGAAAGCGAAAGAGAGAGAGGTGAGCCTGAACAGGTAAGAGAATCTTTAACGAGATATGTTGAGAAGGTAAAAAGAACTAAAATAAAAAATATTTAGAGAGAAAGCGAAAGAAAAATAACAAATGATTTGATCTCAAATCTGAGGCCGAATCGAATTTACCGAAGTGTTTGACGGATGTGCATTTGCGCGAATAAGTGCTTTAAAGAAAATTTATATTTTTTTCTAGGATCACGAAAAGATGAGACACTCAAGTGAAGATCGAAACCGGGTCTTTAATACGGGCAGTAGACATTTTAGCATTGGGCTACTGCATATTACGAGAAAAAGGTCAGTGGGTATGAAAGGATTAAATAATAAAAATGAGAAAAAAATTAATGTGTAAACGCAATAATAAATAATAATAATAATAATAATAATAAGTGTTAGTTTTGTTATAAGAAGTAGGGTTTGTCTCGTAACTGTGACAGTTGCATCGCGCGGCAGATGTCGATGTTCGTTACCCAAGTAAAAAACGGAATTTTGAAAGCTGATTTTCAAAGTAATCAGACAAGCTCTTTATAATTTGTAGAGTGTTGCCTCTGCTCCTCTGCTCTTTCTCATTTGGCCATGTGTCATACTAACTAAGCTCAGCTGTAATAAAAAAAGAGAAAGAAAAAAAGAAACAGAACGAAAAATGAGAAAGAAAAAGATGAAAGAAGAGAAATAAAAAAGAGAAGGAAAAAGAGAACGAAGGAAAAAGAGAGAGAAAAGGACAAAAATAATAGAAAGAAAAAGTAAGAAAAAGAGAAGGAAAAAAGAAAAAAAAAGAAAGAGAAAAAGAGAAAGAAAAAGTGAAAGTAAAAGTGAAAGTAAAAGTAAAAGTAGAAGAAGCGAATGAAAAAAGAGAAAGAAAAAGAGAGAAAGAAAATGGGAAATAAAAAGAAGAGAAAGAAAAAGGAGAGAAAAATAAAAGAAAGAAAAAAGAGAAAGAAAAGAGAGAAAGAAAAAATGAAAGAAAAAAGAGAAAGAAAAAGAAACAATGAAAAAGAGAAAAAGAAAAAGAGAAAAAGAGAAAGAAAGAAAATGATAAGAAAAAGGAGTAAGAAAAAAAAGAGAAATAAAAAAGTAAAAAGTGAAAGGAAAAAGAGAAAGAAAAAGAAGAAAAAAAAGAAGGAAAAAAGAACAATAAAAGAGAGATGAAAAAATAAGAAGAGATGGAAAAATACACTATCAAGATCTCTGGTCTCGGCAACGCTCACATATTAAAGAGGGGTTCACCCAATCCAATCCCTCATACCCTAATGGTAGACCCAAATTAAAAGGACTGATTAGACTACATGAGTGATGAGAACAGGTCATTAAGGAAAAACTCCTTAGAAATTAAACTTTCGACTCGCCCAATCCAAGCCAGAAGGTATTGTATCAGATAACATATTTCGATGTTTCATCGGCCTTGGAATAAAATTAAATGCTAAATTCTGGACAAATATTTAAACAATTTGAGGTAATTTGTGATATAATTGTGGCAGTTATATCCATCATTATTTGAATACTTGGACATTCCCAAAATGTCTTGCAAATAAATTGAAAGATTTGGAAACCCGAAGAATAATTCAAACAATCCAAACGTCAGCAAGATGAAAAATTAACCAAAAGATTAAGAAACGGAGGGGTACCGAGAAAACATGCTGTTACTTAATATCCAGTGAAAGCCGCCAGTTAGGGCTGATGTTAAAAGTCAATAAGTACAAATAACAACGACAATAATAATAATAATAATAATAATAAAGAAAAGAGAAGAGAATAAAGAAGAAAACAAGATAAAACGAAAAGAAAAAAGGAAAAGGGAAAAGAATAAAAGAAAAAGAAGTAAAGAAAACGGAAGAAAAGAAAAAAGAAAAACGAAGAAAAGTTAGAAAAGTAAAGGAAGAAAAGTAAAAGAAAGAAAAGAGATAGGAAAAAAAAAGACAAGAAAAGGGAAAACGAAAAGAAAAAAGAATAAAACGGAAAAAAAACAAAAAGAAAAAAGAACAAAAAAGAATAAAACGCAAAAACAAAACAAAAAATGAAACAAAAGAGAACAAAAAGAGAAAAAAAATGACAAAAAGAACAAAAAAGAAAGAAAGAACAAAAAAGAAAGAAAGAACAAAACAGAAAAGAAAGAAAAAAGACCAAAAAGAAAAAAAAAAAAACACAAAAGGAAAAAAGAATAAGTAGCAAAGTAAGAGATAAAAATTTGAAGAAAATATGGGTGGCAAATTATACGTATATACGTATTAGCATATGAATTTGGAAAATATAAATTATATCTTGAATGTTCATCGAAAAAAGAAAAGTTTAATACAATTTTCAAAAAAAGCAATTACAGAATTAATATTTTTAAAAAAATTGTGCGTCTGCAAAAGAGGAAAAGTCAGATTGTATTTGAAGAAAATTGTGAGGAAGTGTGTGTGTGTGTGTGTGTGTGTGTGTGTGTGTGTGTGTGTGTGTGTGTGTGTGTGTGAAAATCAAATAAACGCGAAAGAAGCTAAAAAATTACATCGGAAATAAGGGAAAAATGGTAGAATGTATCGGTTTGTCAAAGTGTGTATGTGTGTGAGCGTGCGCATGCGTGATACTGTACTGCCACCAGTTGATATTCTAGTAAAGTGTTACACAAAACCAATCCTGTATTGTAGAAACAGAGAGGAAAGCGTTCCTCATGTTCTTTAGAAAGCAATGAAAACCTCCCGTGCGACGCAAAACAATACTTTCCTTCCAATTACCACATTCAAATTTCCGCTCTTTTTTTTTGTCGATCTCTCACACAATAATAATAATGATAGCATTTTTCTAGGTTCACAATGTCCACCATGTATGAATAACGGTTAAAAATCTTAGCGACAAATCTAACAAAAAGAAAGATGAACTGTTTGAAAAAAAAGGATACATAAATCTAATGAAATAAAATTTAAAAAATGATTATTAGAAAAGAAATATTTTAAAGCAATTTCAAAATGAAATCGATAGAAAAAAAGGGAATTTTATAATAGAACAAAATAAACCTTAATTTAAAAGTATTAATTTAAATATAATGAATAGATTATAACTCTGAAAAATAAATTATCAAAACATCAACAATAATAACAACAGCAACGGAAATAAAAAGAAAAGGAAATAAAATCAATATGCTTTTAAACTATTTGCTTAGATATATTTGTTGATATTAATATGAAAATATTATAAAATGATGGAAAACAAAAAACAAGGTTTGCAACAACAGCAATAATAAGTTTATCTTTATTATTGACGTATCTAGATTATTTTTTTTTTCTTTTATTGTTACATGTTTTTATCTCAATGGTTTTATTTGGTACTTTCCTTCCTACCAATCATTAATTTCAATAATCTTTCGTTATTTAGCTTTTCGTAATGGTCTACATAGAAAGTAAGATAGGTTTGCCTGACTATAGAGTCAGCATCAAGGTTCTACTTGTTTTCTTGGAGAAAATTCCATAGCAATCGAATTATAGAAATTGAAAGGGAGAATGAAGTGAGAACAGGGGAATTAACTGAAATGAGATTTTTGTCGTCTGCTTTATCAAGGAAAATATCGACGAGTATTTAAAGGAGATAAAAGAAAAGAGAAAAATAAATGAAATAAGAACGTGTGGTTTTATTTAAAAGACGGTTTTGGGCGAAGAATCAGTGACGTTAAAGTATGTCAAGTGTAGAGTTAGAGAAAATGAAAAAGCAAAAGAAAAATGAAGAGATAAAAAACTGGTAAGAAAAAAAGAAAATAGGGTAAATGAACAAAAAGACGACAAAGAAAGAATTGAAGAAGCAAACACATTTTTAAAGATTTAAAAATAAAAACATGAAAATGATAAAAGATATATATATATACACACATGAGATGACTGTGTCACACAAACATTTTTCAGAGTGAAAACGAAGAATAAACATCATAGAACTATATATATATATATATATATATATATATATATATATATTTCAATAGATTTCCTTTTCAAACACACACGAAACCAGTGTTTATATATATATACATATATATATCTATATATATATATATATATATATATATATATATATACACGAGTTTTTTTTATACATATATATATATATGAAAGTGCACATATATATATATATATATATATATATATATATATATATATATATATATATGTGTTTGCGTTTTAGTTTATATATATATATATATAAGGAGTGTCTTTTACTTATATATATATATATATATATATATATATATATATATATATATATATATATATATATATATATATGTGCACTCTGAATATGTGTTTATGTATGTATTTATGCATGAAAATGCTTTAAATACATATAAACTCACTCATAGTGCCAAGTTCAGATGGAACTTAATAAAAATATCTTTACTAATTCATTTTAATAGTTATTGCGTTTTTGCGACTGTTTTAAATACACTAATCAAAACAAGGTTAACATTACACACCAGAAAAGAGAAAAGGTATTTAAAAAATGACATTAACAACGATTAACAATAATACACACACGTACACAACAGGTATGTACTTATATGCACAAAAGTAAATATGTATTAATAAAAGAAAAGAAAATGACTGGGAAAATACGATGCAATAAAAAAAAAAGTAAAAAGAAAAAAATTAAAAACTTTAACAAACTGAAATAAGTTCGAAAATTGACATAAACAAAACAGTATTGGAAATAAATAAAATAAAAATAAAAGTTATTAAAATTTAAGTAAATTAAATTTCATTAAATATTACTAAATATCTACATTGAACAAAACAAATTATATCTATACATATATATTACTTCATTTTAAAAAAAAAATTATTTCTTTCTTTTCAAAATTATTTATTCATTTATGTATGTGCGTATATATATATATATATATATATATGTCTATCATGCTTACCCCCAGGTTCTTTGAACAAAGAGTCTTATGCGAAAAATTTGGCCGATCCCGGGGCAGCACAAGAATAAACAATATCCGGTGAGAATCGCACGAATTTGACCAGGTGAAAAGTTGTTTCCAGTCGGCGTGTAGCATACAGGTGTTGGTAGTCTCCACAATGTCCGTTGCTGATCGTCGAAAAAGATGCGTGCTGTTCAGGTAAAAGTCCAGCAGATCCGTGCGGCAAGTTAGTGAGCTGTGTCAGGCCTCCTCTCTCTAGCTCCATCGTTACAGGCAGACAGGCATACGGACGAGCATCGATCTCGCACCAGCGAAGATGACGTCACACACAGCAGTCGGTCATGTGACTTGGCGCACACTGGAGCCCCGCGCTGCGACCGCGTTCGATCTCAATCGCTTCTTTCGTTTTTCCGTCTTTTCTTAATTTTGCTAATTTTGCATACTTTTTCTCTAGATCTGTATCGTTTTTATTAACACAATACTTAAACAAATTTTCTTTTTTTCTTTTTCAACCTTCTTCTTGTTACTTTTTTCTTATTTCCTTATTATTATTTTTTTTAATTAGTCACCTTCATTTTAGAAACAGTTATAAATTTACTACTGCTTTTTATTTATTTCTTTTCTTTCTCCCCCCCCTTTCCTATTTCTTCTTTTCCTCATCTAAGCTACTTTCACCTTAGGAACAGTTTTGAATCTTCTTCTTCTTCTTCTTTTTCGTCTTCTTTTTTCTTCTTCTTCTTCTTCTTCTTCTTTTTCTTCTTCTTCTTTTTTCTTCTTCTTCTTCTTTTTTTCTTTTTCTTCTTTTTTTTCTTCTTCTTTTTTCTTCTTTTTCTTCTTTTCTTCTTCATCTTCTTTTTCTTCTTCTTTTTCTTCTTCTTTTCTTCTTCATCTTCTTTTTCTTCTTCTTCTTTTCTTTTTCTTCTTCTATCTTTTTCTTCTTCTTCTTCTTTTTCTTTTCTTCTTCTTCTTCTTCTTCTTTTTTCTTTTTTTTCTTCTTTCTTTTTCTTTTTCTTCTTCTTCTTCTTCTATCTTTTTTCTTGGTATTACCGCTCAGTTTTTCTTCTAACCACTATCATGTTCCTATCTTCATTTTCTTTTTTTACCTTCGAACCATAAACATTTACTTTTTTCTTTCTTTTTTCTTTTTTTCTTTCTTTCTTTCTTTTTTATTTTTTCTTCTTGTATTGAATTTTATTCTTCTTCTTGCATTGAGTTATATTCTTCTTTTTCTGCTTCTTCTTCTTCTTGTATTAAGTTATATTTTTCTTCTTCTTGTATTGATTTATATTCTTCTTCTCCGTCTTCTTCTTCTTCGAGTCGCAAATTACCGTCTTTGTTACGCAACCAATATCATATTTGTTAATTCTTTTTTCTTCTTCTTCTTCTTCTTATTTTTCTTCTTCTTTTTCTTCTTCTTTTTCTTCTTCTCACAACTATTTTCACCCCTTCTTTCTCCTTCTCCTCATCAACATCTATTAGTAAAAATTTGTAACGTAATCTTACATCACCTGAAAGGATCCTTGACATTCTATTTTTCATTTTATTTTTACTTTCTCAATACACTCAGCATTTTTTTCTATTTTAAAATCTCTTCCTTTTGTTAACCAGAACTGTACAGACCTTTTCGCATTTACCACCCACCACTCACAATCATTACCTCCTTCTCCATCTCTCTTTCTCATTTTCTTATCTATTATTATTATTATTATTATTATTATTATTATTATTAAGCAACTCAATTCATTAACAAAAAGTGATAATTTCCTCTTTTCTTTCTTATTTAATTAAGTGCAGCCAATTTATCAAATCGACAGTCCTTTTTTCTGATTTTATAAGCATTTACTTTTAAAAGCTTTAAATTACAATGAAGCTTCACGATTATTCATGGTGAGTTCTTAAACATGAGTTCATATGCTACAGATTTTCTTTTTATTCACACCATTATAAGGTTTTTTCGTGTTTAGCAAAAATTAAATAGAACTTTTCTTCATCGAAAAAAAAAACAAAAAAGAAAACTTGATTGTATGTCTTCACAAAGCCTTTTGCATGCTTTCCTTCAGTACGTTTTTCCGGTAAGAGAAACATATGATTAGACACAAGATTCTACCTCAAATTTTGATGAATCTGATCATGTAAAAAAAAAAAAAAAAAGATATATCCTCAAACCGAGTTTTTGTCCGCTTCGAAGAATTTCTCTTACCTGCTGTTAGCCCACCGATTCACAAAGGGTAGCGGCAAAAGTCCGTACTACAGTGGTTGAATTTGGATATAACACCCCGTAAACGAAGCGAACTGGAATTAGCTTTAGCTTGTGAGTGGTCAGGGTTTATTTAGTACACTTTCTACAGAAAAAAAAAAAAAGATTTATGAAAATTCCTCATTTTCCAAACGAAAATAATTTAGCTTTCCGTGAGTTTCTAATGTTTATCGCCGTACCAATTGCCGCCTTTTTTTTTTAAATCATTTATTAACACTTATTTCTTTTGGGATAAGAGTGAAATCACCCAATAAGCCACGTTTCATTTGGCGGGCAGTTTTAGTAAGACCGTTAAAATCTAATGTTACGCATTATTCTTAAGAAATAAATACATCCGGGTAATTTGTTAGCCTCTCTTTCATAAAATGTATTTAATTTGTAGCCAATATTCAGTAGTCTCACTCATGCAAAACAATAAAATTTATTTGTTTCATTTTTGTGTCAGTAGCTTGATTTTAAATGAAAGAACGGACCAAGAACAATTTTTCAGGTTTACAAATTGTTTAATGCATAGATTCTTAACCGGGGGGGGGGGATTTCAGGGTTTCAGGTGTGTGTGTGTGGAGCGGGGGGGTCTTTTATTTTTATTTTTTATTTACAGAATTTTGTTTATTGAATTACAATACCCTATTGAACTTTTTGTTTAATGAAGTATGCTTCGGTTTATTTATTTAATAATTAGTTATGAATGAAAATAAAATATTCTTTCTTTTTATGTGCCATGTCCTTTCAGGACGTAGGCGATCATGGCTCTCCACCTCCCTCTATCCCTTGCAGCTCTCAACAAGTTCCTTTCCTCTGCTACCTCCCCCAGACCATGTTCCGTCATCCACTTGCTTAAGCCCGCTAGGTATGGCATGCGTTGTTTTCCCTTGTCTCTCTTTCCCTCTATTCGACCCATGAGTATCAGATTCTCCAGGCCCTCCTTCATCATCATGTGTCCCAGAAACTTCAGCTGCCTCTTTCTGGTGTTAAGTATAAGCGTCCTCCTTGTATTTTATTGTACATGTATTCAAGTTTAAAAATCCATCAACATTTTCCATTGTTATTTATTTTGTAAAACTTCTCCAAACATAATCCGTGTAAATGTATATATACTGATATTGAAAAGAATGAAGATTTTCAGTAATAGATGCACGTTATTTGGAATGCAATTTTTGAGTGGGGGGGGTGGCACCCTGGCTTATGGAAAATGATGTAATGAGCAGCGGTACTATAGGTGGTAACCACCTATAAGTATCCGTTAGGACAGCGGACAGAGAGTCGAGCTGGGATCTGCGAGAACTAGCGGCCTTTCGATAGCAGCACGCACACAACTGTACTGACTTGCGACGACCGTGCTCATAACTATTACTTCCTTGCTTGTTGTACTGGTTTCTACAATAAATCTGTTTGTCCATTCCATATTCCTATTAGCACGAAATATAACAGAAAAAAAAGGTTACATTGGTCAAAAAAGTTTGAGAACCACAGGTCTAATGAAAGTTATTGTATAAGTTTTTTTTTATGTTATAATATTCTTATAATATCCTCCCTTTCATTATTCAAGTCGATTTCGTTACATTTCCGTACGCGTACCCTTGGGAAAAGGTATAGATCCATCTCTTCTTTTCCCAGCTATGGGTTAAATAGCAGGACTTGCATCTTAAAAATCATCTTTATTTCTCCAAAAATCGCTAACGTAGTATTCACCCACAAAAAGGAAAAATAATTATTCTTAAAATCCCGAAATATATTTCGATTTGAAATAACCCAGAAAGGATGGCTAAGCCATTAAAACCAATCAATCAATCTTTTAGTTATAATTTGAGATTCATTTTCTATTGTTTATTTATTACTCTGTTGGTGAGGATTAAAATATACCGGCTGCCCCACCCACACCGCTTCAGAGAGAAAGGCTCCATCCCCTACAAGTAAATGCTTCTAAGCTCAAATATAAATGACCAATATATATATATATATATATATATATATCTATTCCAGAAGTAAGTAAATGCGTACAAACTCAAAAACAACTATACATATTCCCGAAGCAAACAAATGCTTAAAATTAAAATATAAACGACATTTACTATCTATCCCCGAACTAAAAGTAAATGCTTTACAACTCAAATAGAATGATAAAATAAAAGGCTGTCTTCGACAGGGAATAATCCAGCAAAGGTTGGCATGTAAAATCTACCAAATCAACCACTGTTTAATTATCAGTTATTATTGGAATTTCTTTCATTTTCTTTATCTATCATATTATACATTTTTTTTTTTAATTTAATGTTTTTATAATCGTTCTTTTTTTTAAAAAATATTTATTTATTTATTTATTTCCCATTGATTCTCGTGTTTTAAGCAAGTTTCGGTAAACATCGATAAAAAAAACAAAAAAACGTGCCCGTAATAAAACGTAATATCAAAAGGGCGGTTTTTCACATGACAACGCTTTTTTTTAACTACATTCACTCTTCGGCAATTGTTTACACTTTATTGTTTTAAAAAGCGATCATTAGAATTTTAATAAAGTCTAAACATATGAAAGTGAATTTATACATTTTCTTTGTTCTTGAGAATTAAAAACAAAAATAATAAACACTATTTATTTATTAGATTGTTTATTTGCACTATTTATTCATTATATTGTTGTAGTAATATATATTTGTAAGATATCTGTAGTAGTCTGTTTTACATTCCTCACGGCCATGCTTTTGTCCCCGAACTTCACATTTGGCTCGTTCAAGTGTATTTCTCACCGTCCGTAATCCTTCTTTTCTCAAAGACAAAATCTGGCGTTTTTTTCCTTCTTTTTCTGTGTGCATCAGTCAGTTATGCAGATTTTTTCACGTCCACCTACTAGCAATTAATTACTCCTAAGGCACTAGGTTAATTATATGACCGTTTAAGGCAACGGCGATTTTGTGCCTCTTTCGTCAGTGAGATAGGCCATGTCTATTAGAATTGTTTATTGGAATGGTTGGCAAACTATCGGCTAACTGCCAGTTGATTCAAACTTTATAAAATGATCAATAATAACGATTTCGTTATAGTGGTGTAATGACAAAAGTACGCGGGTGTAGGCTTTAAGAAAGCTTTATTCAACTGAGAATAGAAAGTTCGCGTATAGTGTCATTTTATAGTCCCAGTAAACAGAAATAGCTCTCTCAAAGAGGAGAGTAGCAAAACAAGGGAAGACCATTGTTGACTGTTGATAACAGTTGGTTCACATATTTTAAGAATTTAGTAAAAGTTTATAAATTTACGAATAAAATATTGTTTTCGCATTTATTTCTTTATAAATTGGTAAATGATAAATATTAGATTGTATTAGTTTTAATTATATTAGTTTTTAGAATGCTATAAATATAAAATTATTGTTCTAAATAAACAATCTAATAAATAAATAGTGTTTAATATTTTTGTTGTAAATTCTCAAGAACCAAAAAAATAATTCACTTTTATCATATGTTTAGGTTTTATTCTAATTCGAATCATCGATTTTAAAACTAACTTTTGTCGAAGAGTGAAGATAATTAAAAAAGCGTTGTCATGGGAAAACAATCCTTTTGAAACTAAGTTTTATCGCGGGCACGTTTATCCATGTTTGCCTATATTTTTTTCTGCTGTTATCTAGAACAATAAATGGCTTTTAAATCTTAAGCTCTCCAAAACGAAACTCATGTCTTTTAATCATCTGAGAACAATGCCCGCTTTTTATCAGCCTGAAGAACGCTACCCCCTGGCAGGAATTGGAACGATTATATTGAATCAGTTACTAGGGCTGCTGCTAAGAAAAGTTAGTTCACTGTGTCATATCAGACAATTTTTCTCGCCAAAATTCATCTTACACGTTTATAAATCTACCATTCACCCCTACATTGATTATAGGTGCCACATCTGTTTTGATGTCCCTGTTTTACATGTCGAGATTCTTGACAAATTCCATAGTAGAATCTGTAAAGTTAACGGTCTTGATCTGGCATCTTGTCTTCAGTCGATTTCCCATCAACGCAACGTAGCTTCCATGTCTTTTCTATAAAAAATTTCATGAGCTTTCCTTTTTGGTACCTCAGTCTCACGAATTTAAGCGTAGTAAAACTAGGTAACATCGTTTTACCCTTGAAATAGCTAAATATAACCGTAATATTTTCTCGCAAGATTCTATCTTACATATTTTAAAGTCTACCATTCGTTCTTGTTTTGAATATTGCTGCCACATGTCGTCTGGTGTTCCTGATATATATTTAGAGATTCTTGATAAAATCCGAAGAAAAATCTGCAATCCTGGTTTGTGGAACTCTTTTCCGGCCCTTTGCTTTCCTGTCAACTTTGATCTTCAAAAATGTATATGCAATGTCTGTCGTTATATTCTGTCTTCTTAATTCTCCTTTTATTCTTCTCTCTCTTTAATAGTAGTTTTTTTTTTTTCTCATATTCACTGGAACATAGTAACCCCTTACATCTTAGTGGCTTTATTGCCTTGCTTGGGGTGAAATTATTTTTTTTTAAAGTTCTATTCTAATAATTTCTTCTCTCGCCTGTGGAACTCTATCTTCCTGTCAACTTCTGCTTTGTGAGTCGCGTCTCCTCGGGATGTCTTTTACAGCGCTAAATACTGTCTTTTCGTTATTTCTAAATCTTGTTCCGGCATCCATTTTTTTTTCAAGCTCATCAAGTATGTTATGCGTTGATTTCCTCTGTCCCTTTTGTCTTCAATCTGTCCTCTGGGTATTAAATTCTCCAGGCAGTACTTCCTCATTATATCCCCTAAATAATTTTAACTGTTTTTTCCTAAATATTTTTTTTTATCTCTTTTAATAGTAGTTTTTTTCTCATATTCTCTAACACTCCCTAACCCATTCCATCCTAGTGGCTTTATTGCTTTGTTTTGGGTGAAATGGTTAAAAAAGTTCTATTCTAATAGTTTCTTCTCACACTTCTCGCTTGTGGAACTCTCTTCCGACTTCGTACTTTCAACTCTGATCTTCCAAAATTTAAATTCAAAGCAAATTGTTATCGTCTGTCTTTCTGAATCCTGCGCTGGATGTAGAATAGAAAAAGCTCATTTGTTCGAAAGTGAAAGGCATGAACCCTGCTCCCTGATTTCATTTTTCTTCGCTGCTAACAACTACGCTACGCGTACATCCAAATAGCTTGTTAGCCATCACATCAGCTTTGATGCTCTTATCAACCTAATTTGCTCACAAGTCAATGCTAACGGGATTGTTCCTCAATAAGTATGACCTTTCACATTCTCGAAATTGGATTCATTCTAAAAATACCTAAGACATGGTCAAAATCTAAAAGGAATTCTTACGTAGAATTACTATTTGAGTAACGAAAAATTTAAAATCAAAATTAATAGGAATTAAGCCAGATATTCACAAACCTCTCATGCTATTTGCTACAGCTTTATTAACACGAAGAATGAAGAACAATTTGCGATCCAAATTTGTACTCTATATATTGCTTACTTGATTGTAGATTCCAATCCCAATCGTCAGAATTAGAAGTAGAAATTATATAAAAGGTTTATTACATCAAGTGTAGGGTTGCTAGCTCACTGAAATCAAAGTACGGAATATGGGAGATGGGGTTTCCTAACCAGAAGGCCGCTGTCCCTATGGGCAGATTTCCAACCATCGTGTCTGTAGACTTCCAAAAAACTGAATTAAGTCAGTTAGGTATTTTTGAGTAGTAAAAATTGCGAAACTGAAAAGATTTTCTACTTTATTTTATTTTAATTTTCTTATTTTTTTTTTCTCCTTCAAAACTTTTCGGGCTACAAAATAGAGATGTCAGAATCAAGCAAGCAAGAGACTTTAAATATGTTTTAAAGGAAGACGCAAAATTCGACACCGAATTCTGATAGCAGTAATGCCTTCCAAAAGTTAAGCAAAGTACTAAGCAACAGGAAAACATCAATAGAAATTAAGAAAAGTGTGCTCAGCTACAATGTAATATCAGTCCTCCTATATGGCAGTGAATGCTGGACAGTTTCCTCACAAATGAAGAGGAGACTTGTGGCAACAGTAATGTAGTTCTACAAAAGGATTCTAAGAATCCCACGGATGGAGCATGTGATTAACGAGGAAGATTTTTTTTTTTTTTTGTAAAAACACGGAAACAAAAAGAACACTTATACTTAGGATAAGAAAGAGACATTTGAAATTTCTAAGACGCACAATGTGTAAAGAAGGCTTGGAAAATTTAACACACATATGACATATTGAAAACAATGGGGTCAAAGAGAAACAACGAGTAACCTAATGAGCTTGTAGAAATGGATGGAAGAAATAGTAAAAACAAAAAAAAAACAACAAAAAAACAAACATTGCTCAAAACTACAAAGGTTTCCTATCCTGTGTAGCTTTGAGTAATGTTGGAGAGAGCAATGATAGTCCACGTCCTGAAGGGACACGGCTAATAAAAGAGGAATATTTTTTTTTTAACTAAATTTCATTCAATATATTGTTCGAGAGAGACCCATGGTAGTGGGTTGCTAAATGAGACATATTATATTATATGTGTGTAAGATAACATCATAATATGACATTATATGTGTGTAAGATAATATGTGTGTAAGATAACATGTGTGTAAGATAATATCATAATATGATATTATATGTGTGTAAGATAATATGTGTGTAAGATAATATCATAATATTATATTATATGTGTGTAAGATAATATGTGTGTAAGATAATATGTGTGTAAGATAATATCATAATATTATATTATATGTGTGTAAGATAATATAATATGATATTATATGTGTGTAAGATAATATGTGTGTAAGATAATACGTGTGCAGGATAATATCATAATATGATATTATATGTGAGTAAGATAATATGTGTGTAAGATAATACGTGTGCAGGATAATATCATAATATGATATTATATGTGAGTAAGATAATATGTGTGTAAGATAATACGTGTGCAGGATAATATCATAATATGATATTATATGTGTGTAAGATAATATGTGTGTAAGATAATACGTGTGCAGGATAATATCATAATATGATATTATATGTGTGTAAGATAATATGTGTGTAAGATAATACGTGTGCAGGATAATATCATAATATGATATTATATGTGTGTAAGATAATATGTGTGTAAGATAATATGTGTGTAAGATAATATCATAATATGATATTATATGTGTGTAAGATAATATGTGTGTAAGATGATATGTGTGTAAGATAATACGTGTGCAGGATAATATCATAATATGATATTATATGTGTGTAAGATAATATGTGTGTAAGATAATATGTGTGTAAGATAATACGTGTGCAGGATAATATCATAATATGATATTATATGTGTGTAAGATAATATGTGTGTAAGATAATACGTGTGCAGGATAATATCATAATATGATATTATATGTGTGTAAGATAATATGTGTGTAAGATAATATGTGTGTAAGATAATATCATAATATGATATTATATGTGTGTAAGATAATATGTGTGTAAGATGATATGTGTAAGATAATACGTGTGCATAATATCATAATATGATATTATATATGTGTAAGATAATATGTGTGTAAGATAATATGTGTGCAGGATAATATCATAATATGATATTATATGTGTGTAAGATAATATGTTTGTAAGATAATACGTGTGCAGGATAATATCATAATATGATATTATATGTGTGTAAGATAATATGTGTAAGATAATATTGTGTGCAGGATAATATCATAATATGATATATTATGTGTGTAAGATAATATGTGTGTAAGATAACATGTGTAAGATAATATCATAATATGATATTATATGTGTAAAAGATAATATGTGTAAGATGATATGTGTGTGATAATATAGTAATGTGCAGGATAATATCATAATATGATATTATATGTGTGTAAGATAATATATATATGTAAGATATGATATGTGTGCAGGATAATATCATAATATGATATTATATGTGTAAGAATAATATGTGTGTAAGATAATATGTGTGTAAGATAATATGTGCAGGATAATATCATAATATGATATTATATATGTAAGATAATATGTGTAAGATGATATGTGTGTAAGATAATATATATATATAATATATATATGATATTATATGTGTAAGATATATATAAGATAATATGTGTGCAGGATAATATCATAATATGATATTATATGTGTAAGATAATATGTGTGTAAGATAATATGTGTGCAGGAATATGATATTATATGTGTGTAAGATAATATGTGTAAGATAATATGTGTGCAGGATAATATCATAATATTATATGTGTAAGATAATATGTGTGTAAGATAATATTGTGCAGGATAATATCATAATATGATATTATATGTGTGTAAGATAATATATGTGTAAGATAACGTGTGTGCAGGATAATATCATAATATGATATTATATGTGTAAGATAATATGTGTGTAAGATAATACGTGTATAGGATAATATCATAATATGATATTATATGTGTAAAGATAATATGTGTGTAAGATAATACGTGTGCAGGATAATATCATAATATGATATTATGTGTGTAAGATAATATGTGTGTAAGATAATACGTGTGCAGGATAATATCATAATATGATATTATATGTGTAAGATAATATGTGTGTAAGATAATACGTGTGCAGGATAATATCATAATATGATATTATATGTGTAAGATAATATGTGTGTAAGATAATACGTGTGCAGGATAATATCATAATATGATATTATATGTGTAAGATAATATGTGTAAGATAATGATATTATATGCAGGATAATATCATAATATTATATGTGTGTAAGATAATATGTGTGTAAGATAATATGTGTGCAGGATAATATCATAATATGATATTATATGTGTAAGATAATATGTGTGTAAGATAATATGTGCAGGATAATATCATAATATGATATTATATGTGTAAGATAATATGTGTGTAAGATAATACGTGTGCAGGATAATATCATAATATTATATTATATGTGTGTAAGATAATATATGTGTAAGATAATATGTATATGTGCAGGATAATATCATAATATGATATTATATGTGTGTAAGATGATATGTGTGTAAGATAATATGTGTGCAGGATAATATCATAATATGATATTATATGTGTGTAAGATAATATGTGTGTAAGATAATATATGTGCAGGATAATATCATAATATGATATTATATGTGTATAATATGTGTGTAAGATAATACGTGTGCAGGATAATATCATAATATGATATTATATGTGTAAGATAATATGTGTAATATAATATGTGTGTAAGATAATATAATATGATATTATATGTGTAAGATAATATGTGTAAGATAATACGTGTGCAGGATAATATCATAATATGATATTATATGTGTAAGATAATATGTGTGTAAGATAATACGTGTGCAGGATAATATCATATATTATATGTGTAAGATAATATGTGTAAGATAATATGTGTAAGATAATACATAATATAATATCATATGTATGATATAATATGTGTGTAAGATAATATGTGTGTAAGATAATATGTGTAAGATAATATGTGTAAGATAATACGTGTGCAGGATAATATCATAATATGATATTATATGTGTAAGAATAATATGTGTGTAAGATAATATGTGTGTAAGATAATATATAATATGATATTATATGTGTGTAAGATAATATGTGTAAGATAATATGTGTGCAGGATAATATCATAATATGATATTATATGTGTAAGATAATATGTGTAAGATAATATTATATATAATATCATAATATGATATGTGTGTAAGATAATATGTAAAGATAATATGTGTGTAAGATAATATATGTGCAGGATAATATCATAATATGATATTATATGTGTAAGATAATATGTGTAAGATAATATGTGTGATAATATATTATGTGTAAAGATATAATATTATGTGCAGGATAATATCATATAATATGATATTATGTGTATAAGATAATATGTGTGTAAGATAATATTATGTGCAGGATATAATATAATATGATGATATATATGTGTGTGATAATATGTGTGTAATAAGATAATACGTGTGCAGGATAATATCATAATATTATATGTGTAAGATATGTGTGTGTAGATAATATGTGTGTAAGATAATACGTGTGCAGGATAATATCATAATATGATATTATATGTGTAATATAATATGTGTGTGTATAATATGTGTGTAAGATAATATTATAATATTGCAGGATAATATCATAATATGATATTATATGTGTGTAAGATAATATGTGTAAGATAATACGTGTGCAGGATAATATCATAATATGATATTATATGTGTGTAAGATAATATGTGTGTAAGATAATACGTGTGCAGGATAATATCATAATATTATATGTGTGTAAGATAATATGTGTGTAAGATAATATGTGTGTAAGATAATATTGTGTGCAGGATAATATCATAATATGATATTATATGTGTAAGATAATATGTGTAAGATAATATGTGTGTGTAAGATAATATGTGTGTAAGATAATATATGTGCAGGATAATATCATAATATGATATTATATGTGTGTAAGATAATATGTGTGTAAGATAATATGTGTGCAGGATAATATCATAATATGATATTATATGTGTGTAAGATAATAGGTGTGTAAGATAATACGTGTGCAGGATAATATCATAATATTATATTATATGTGTGTAAGATAATATGTGTGTAAGATAATATGTGTGTAGATAATATGTGTAAGATAATATGTGTAAGATAATATGTGCAGGATAATATCATAATATGATATTATATGTGTGTGTAAGATAATATGTGTGTAAGATAATATGTGTGCAGGATAATATCATAATATGATATTATATGTGTAAGATAATATGTGTAAGATAATACGTGTGCAGGATAATATCATAATATGATATTATATGTGTGTAAGATAATATGTGTGTAAGATAATATTGTGCAGGATAATATCATAATATGATATTATATGTGTGTAAGATAATATGTGTGTAAGATAATATGTGTAAGATAATATGTGTAAGATAATACGTGTGGATAATATCATAATATGATATTATATGTGTAAGATAATATGTGTGTAAGATAATATATGTGCAGGATAATATCATAATATGATATTATATGTGTGTAGATAATATGTGTGTAAGATAATATGTGTGTATAATATCATAATATGATATTATATGTGTAAGATAATATGTGTGTAAGATGATATGTGTGTGTAAGATAATATTGTGCAGGATAATATCATAATATGATATTATATGTGTAAGATAATATGTGTGTAAGATAATATGTGTGCAGGATAATATCATAATATGATATTATATGTGTGTAAGATAATATGTGTAAGATAATATGTGTGTAAGATAATATGTGTGTAAGATAATATGTGTGTAAGATAATACGTGTGCAGGATAATATCATAATATTATATTATATGTGTGTAAGATAATATGTGTGTAAGATAATATGTGTGTAAGATAATATCATAATATGATATTATATGTGTGTAAGAGAAGGTAGAAAGAAGTGAAGATTATGGGGATAAGTAGAATAGATAATGACTGACCTTTGTCTTAAAGAGGTTAAGATTGTAATTTTCAGAGAAGCAACCGTGCAGTTGAACAAGTTATGATTTTTAAAAAAAGTATCAGGACTGTTGCGTTAAAAAGAAAAGACTACAACACATATCAATTCAGTATTTAATATCCTTCAAAGTAGTCCTCCTTTTGAAACCACGCACTTTATCCAGCATGGTTTCCATTGATGGAAAGCATTCCTGGAACTTTTTTTTTTGGAGGGGGCGGATAGCGAATAGCTCTCTCGTCGCATTGCCTTGCATTTCCTCGACGTCTTAAAATTTTGTTCCTATCAAGTGGGACTTGATTTTTGAAGCGGTAAAAGTCACAATGGGCGAGATCTGGTGGTTGTCGAACCTGGGGAATGTTGTTCTTGCCCAAAACTGATTGCACAAGCCATGGTCACTGATGGAAGCTCTGTGCTGTGATGAGACGACTATACTCTACACACTTTCGTTCTAAGTTCTGCTATAAACAACGGAAGCGATTGAGAACGTTATAACTTAGCGCGCATGCGCGACAGAGCTCAAAGTCAGTCTACGACAAGCCGTTTCACACTGCGTTCTTTAGCTCAGTTAATATAGCAACAGTCCTGATACTTTTTGATCTGCTACATATTTTACATGGTAGCAGTTCTCAGGAAAAGGCTATATAAGTGGAACTTCCTCCTTATAATTGGAATATTCTCGTTTTGCTCTTTCTTTCGTTCGGTCTTGTCTTCCTCCTTGTTTGCTTGCTTTCTTTCTTGGTTTATTTCTTTGATTACATTTATTTTGACCGATTTTCCATCTTTTTTTTTCTGTTCTGATAATTCTTTTGTATTTTTCAAAGATGTGACGTTTGACTTAGGAAAACTATACCTGATTCCACACAAACAACAAAAGAAAATATTTTCCCTAGCTGAATAAACAGATTCTAAATTTAAAAAAAAGAAAAACTTAATTCAAAAATACTTTTCTTATCTGAGGGATATTAAAATTTCCCAATGAAGAGGCGTTCGAAAAATTGATTTTTGGTAATTATGTATGATGACCGCCATCTTTCTTCGTTAAATCAAACATAAATGGCGCATATTTTCTTGTATCACCAGAAATCAATTGTTCAGGTTATTGATCGTTCTACGGTAAATATGAACGTCACACAAGTGTTTTAAAGTACCTTAAAAGCTATATTTTATTTTAGCGAAAAAATATTTCCTATTTTGTGTTTGAAATCTTGTTTCATGTTTGTAAGCAAAATACTTTAAGAATCTTTTTCTTTGGAACTTTTTTCATTGTTGTCTTTACTTTATGTACCTTCTTTCATTTTTTTTCCTCTTTTTACGTGTATCTGCCCTTCCCTTCTTCCATTTAGTCTTGCTTCCATTTGATTTTAAAGTCGAAAAAATCGATGCAGCGTTTTCAGAAATTTTAGAATTTACGAGTTCAATCCAGTCGTATTCTGGTAAAATTAATGACGCAAGTTAATACAAGACCGTATGTGATTAATTGGTAACATATAATTTGATATGCACATAGATAGATAGATAGATAGATAGATAGATAGATAGATAGATAGATCTATGCACATAGATAGATAGATAGATAGATAGATAGATAGATAGATCGAAGCAGATAGATAGAGAGATCTACGCACATAGATAGATAGATAGATAGATAGATAGATAGATAGATAGATCTATGCACACACATACACACACACACACATATATATATATTTATATATATATATATAGAGAGAGAGATAAATAGATAGATAGATAGATAGATCGAGAGATAGATCTATGCATATATATATATATATATATATATAGATAGATAGATAGATAGATAGATAGATAGATAGATAGATCTATGCACATAGATAGATAGATAGATATATAGATAGATCTATGCACATATAAAGATAGATAGATAAATAGATCTATGCATACAGATAGACGGCCAGATAGCTGTACAAACTCGCTATCCCTTTTTTGAAGTTAAGCAACATCGAAACTGATCAGCACCTAGATGGGTGACAGCTTCGTAATACTAGGTTTGGTAAGCATTTTTTTTACGGTAAAGTTCACCTTGTACAAGGTCCGGGAACCATTCGAGCTAAAGAGTTACGATAAGGCAATGTTTCTCAATCGGTGCGCCCGAGCACACTAATGCGTCCCAAAAGGTAGCTACGTGCGCCCCAAGATAACGGAAGAGTAATTTATCAATTATTTTTATATTAAAAAAAAAATCATTTTTAAAAAGCTAGAGACACCGAGCAATGTAATTTCAGGAGAGTTCTTTATTATTTTACTATAAGCAGCATGACCCGGCGTTGCCCGTGCTTGATTCAAAAATCGTACGACTCATACAGCAATCTCTATCACTTGACTTAAAATATTTTGCCCTTCCTTGCCTTTAAAGGAGTGTCCTTTTTCCGTGCTGATGTTGCTACATGCCTTACTTGCCTATCTCACACTGCGAATTTTTTTCTAAGCTCTATACTAAACATAAAATCTGTTACGAAAAAAGAACTAAACAAAATGAACACAAAACGATCAGCTTTAAAAAGGACACGTAACTGGAAAACCGAATGAAAAAGAATGTTAACAACAAATACTTTTCACACCCAACCCAGTTCTGCGGAATCAGAATCAACGTTGAGTTTAAGCAAGCGAATGAGCCAATTGGAGTAAAGTGCCATGCAGATTTAAATTTTTCCCACTTGTGACGAATGCAGGCATCGTTTTCTTTTTTTTGTATGCTAGCATGCTAGTTAACATTCGTGTCAGTCAGCTGTTGGCTCTCATGCTGGCTAATAGAATCGTCCTGCCTATTCGTGGCAGCCAGCTCTAGGCTCTCACTCTGGCCAGTAGAAAATGGCCGCAAACTACATGAAAACTGCCGTAGAAGCATGAAAAATCGATTATTTCCACTATCGATGTGAGTTGGGAAATGCAAAGTCGGTCTTGACCTTCCCGCTAACTTGGAGCTAAGTGGAAGGAAAAATTGTCGCCGTGACACCACTCATACTTACGCAAACATACATACACGCTAGTACACCCATTGAGATACACTTTTCATATACACCCATTGAGGTACACTTTTCACACACACACACACACACACACACACACACACACACACACACACACACACACACATATATATATATATATATATAAATTTAAAACTGAACATTGATGTCAACACTTAAAGGCGACAGTCTGTTTCATGCTAGACGCAATCGTCAGGCCACGACTGTTGTTATTTTTCTCGGCTATTTATATATATATATTTATATACAGGTCAGTGGTGCATTGTGGGTAGACGATTTTTGCGGTTAATTTACCGGAAGACGTTTATTTGTTTATTTATTTGGGTTAAATTATTTTGCTTGTTTTTATTTATGAAAATGGCCACAACGTGATGGGCGTGTTTGGAAAATAAATAGACATTCTTCATATATATATATATATATATATATAAAAGTGAACATTAAAGTCAACACTTAGAGGCGACAGTCTCTGTTTCATGCTAGACGCAATCGTCGGGCCACTTTGCGTCTAGCATGAAACAGCCTGTCACCTCTAAGTGTTGACTTCAATGTTCACTTTATATTTACACACGCCTATGTCTGATATTGAGCCCTTTATCTTATAAATATCGCACATCTTAATATAGTATATTTCTTCATATATATATATATATATATATATATATATAGGTAAAACAAATTGTTAGAAAATTCTGTACAAAACTTATTTTATAAACGAAAATGAGGATTGGAAAAAAGTCACCTAATATTTAATATAGTGTTATTTATTTATAATATATGTATTTTTTACAGAGAAGAATTAAACCTTTGTTACTTAGAATTGGATTTTCAGTGTCTTTTCTTAGAAAAATAATTCATTGTTTTCCATTTTTTTTAAAAACTTTTTTTAATTTAACCGTTTCGCTTAGCTTTTCAAAAAGTTTTTAACTGTTTCTATCTCCACGTGTTGATGCTTATGTTTTGAACCCATGAAAAAAAATGAAAATATATTTCTTCAGTTAAAAAAAAAAATTCCTTGATAGCGGTTAATACAATAGCCGGAAGCCCCCGGATGTATAGAACATTTGAACAGTTTTTACACACTTTATGTTCAGAAAAGTAAATGCCTATAGGACTGCAAGAAAAACTGAATAAAAAGCTTAATCGCAGTTCTTTGTCAGTGATCTTCAACAAAACTTATATATATATATATATATATATATATATATATATATATATATATATATATATATATTATTTGTTTAAAAATATGATTCCAACGCTACATAAGAGTTCTCATGTTTCAAAACAAGAGCCGAAAACTTCAATATAATTATTTGAATTAAATTGAATTAAAGTACTAAGCCCTGTTCCATCTTCAAGCGAATTTTTTGGGATTCCAAATATGGAATCATATTTTTAAATAAACAATTATATTTATGCTCTACTTTTGTATCGATCACTATTTTAAAAAATAATGACAATAATACTAAAGTACTTTTGGATTATTTACCTAACGAGTTCTTTCCTATTTTCTATATAGTTTTACACACACACACACACACACACACACACACACACACACACACATATATATATATATATATATATATATATATATATATATAAATAAAAAAAAAGGCTAAACACTAATATTCCATGGTCATATATATATATATATATATATATATATATATATATGTAGGGAGAGAGACAGAGAGAAAATCAGAGAGAAGGGAAGATAGTGAGTAAGATAGAAAAAATATTGAAACATACATATAAAAAATTTCAGTCTCACAATTCTTATTGATCAAAAATACCAAATTGATTTTAATTCAGCTTTTTAGTAGTCTGCTGGCACACTGGTTGGAAACCTGTCCATAGGGACCGCGCCCTTCTGGTTAGGAAACCCCAGCTCCCAGATTCCGCATTTTGATTTCAGTGAGCTAGCAACCCTACACCTTTAGGATTAGCGCATCTTTCATATAATTTCCACTTCTAACTCTAACCATTTGGGATGGAGATCTACAATCAAGTAAGCAACATATGGAGTAGAAATTTGGATCGCAAATTCTTCTTCATTCTTCCTATTAATAAATCTGTAGCAAATATCATGAGAATTTTTTTTTTATTATTATTCAGCTTAATTCCTATTAATCTTGGTTTTAAATTTTCCTTACTTAAATAATAATTCTACGCAATTTTTTTACCCTTAGCACATGTCTTAAGTATTTTTAAAATAAATCCAATTTCGGCGAGGCTCAAAGTCACACTCATTGGCGAACAATCTCGTTTGCAATGACTTGTGAGCAAATTATGTTCTTTTTACTGTTGCATTTTTTTTGCGCAGCTGAATAAAGTAGAACAAATGTACATTGTTCAATAGAATTTCCGATTTAATCCTAGAAATCTTTTTTGGGTGATATATCTTATTCCATAGGTCGGGTTTATACTTGAGTCTATAGATAATAATTAGTCGGAGATACACTTGAGGCTTTAGGTAATAATTGGTCGGAAATATGCTTGATTCTATATATAATGAGTGGTTCGAAATATACCTGAGGCGATAGATAATGATTGGTCGGGAATATACTTGGGGCTAAAGGTAATGAATGGTCGGAAATATAGTTACGTCTATAGATAATGCTTGTTCTGGAATATACTTGAGGGTGTAGTTAATAATTGGTCGGGAATATACTTGAGGCTCTAGATCATGCTTAGACGGGAATATACTTGAGGCTATAGGTAGTGATTGGTCAAGTTTGTACTTGAGTATATATGTAGACATTGGTTGAGTTCATACTTGAGTCAACTGATAAATACTGTCTGGGTTTATGCTCGGTTCTATAGGTAAACAATGGACGGGAATATAATTGCATTTATAAGTAATGATTGGTTGAATTTATACTTGCGTCTGTCAGTGAACATCGGTCCAATTTAAATTTCAGTCAATAGATAAACATTGGTCAAGAACATACTTAAGCCTAAGTAATGATTGGATGTGTTTACATTGAAGTCAATAGTTAATTATAGTTAATATACATTTGTCGTATTTATACTTCGGTCTATAGTTAATACATTTAATTGTTAATATACATTTGTCGGGTTTATACTTGAGTCTGTAGGTAAACATTGATCGGGTTTATATTTAAATCTACAGAACAATATTTATCGTGTTTATATTTGAGTCTATAATTAATTATAGTTAAAATACATTCGTCGTATTTATACTTGAGTCGATAGTTGATTATTGTTAATATACATTTGAGGTTATAGGTAAACATTGGTCGGGTTTATACTTAAATATACAGAACAACTGTTGTCGTGTTTATACTTGAGTCTATAGGTAAACATTGGTCGGGTTTATACTTAAATCTACAGAACAACCGTTGGCGCGTTTATACTTGAGTCTATAGGTAAACATTGGTCGGGTTTATACTTAAATCTACAGAACAACTGTTGGCGCGTTTATACTTGAGTCTATAGGTAAACATTGGTCGGGTTTATACTTAAATCTACAGAACAACTGTTGGCGCGTTTATACTTGAGTCTATAGGTAAACATTGGTCGGGTTTATACTTAAATCTACAGAACAACTGTTGGCACGTTTATACTTGAGTCTATAGGTAAACATTGGTCGGGTTTATACTTAAATCTACAGAACAACTGTTGGCACGTTTATACTTGAGTCTATAGGCAAACATTGGTCGGGTTTATACTTGAACAACTGTTGTCGTGTGTATACTTGAGTCTATAGGTAAACATTGTGTAGAGGTGGAATCGAACCTAAGACGCCCAGTTAAATCCGGAATACTTGGCGTCACACCATATAGAACAACTGTTGAGAGGCGAGGGAGGGCTATAAACAAGACATTTACGGCAACGACTATCTAGGCAGATACACGTCGTCTTGCTGCTACCTTACATGGCGTCACCGATATAGGAAACCTGCTACAAACAACGTTGGAATATGGACGAACAAACACAGCAGACATTACTTCGACAGCTCATCGAGCTACAGCAAGATCATCGCCCTGCGAAGAGACGGAGGACAGCCGAGAAAGTCACTTACAAGGAGACCCGACAGACCTAATATAGAACCGGACTCAAGTGATGGTGACTGAGGATATTCATTGACTCCTGGAATAGATACAAGGAGATGTGGGTTGACGGAGCCAACAGCGTTAAGAAACGAGTTGAGAACGGCCTGTGCCCCAAAGTGAACAGGCTGTTGTTCGATATGGTAGGAGCAGAAGTACTAAACTCCGTCACGGAGGAAGAGCTGTTACGACACATAAAGCTCAGGCCGAAGCCTACTGCAAAAAGTGTACCGGCAAGAATTCCACTCCGTAAGGCAGAAAGAGGGGAATCGATTACGGACTTCGTGGCACGACTTCGATCAGTCGCAAAATTCTGCGACTTTTCAGTGACTTGTCCGAACGGGATAGGATGCGGTCGGAAAGTCAGCTACTCCAACGATATGGTAGCAGGACAAATGGTGGCTGGGCTGGCAAACCTGGAGCATCAAAGCAAGGTGTTGTCTGAGGCTGCGACACTTACGACACTGGAAGAAAAATTCAACAGGCTTGTCAGCCTAGAGACCACGGACAAGTCTACACCCCATCTCCATAGTAATGTATACCCTACTACAACGAGCACACAGAGATCGGGCCGCAGGCAGCAGCCTCCTGGAGAACCAGACCGTATCAACCCCGAGAGACACTGAACCCTGTAAATGGTGTGGGAAGAGCTCACACCCGGACGGCTCGAATGAACGAAGGGGTTGCCCAGCAGCAAAGATGACTTGTCACAATTGCGGCTTAACCGGACATTTAAAAGGGGTTTGCAGGAAACCGAAGCAGGGGTCCAGCAACAAATCTACAGCGGGTGTGGTCGGAGCAGAATCCAGAACTCTCACCACCCAAAGACACAAGAAGGGTCGTAACCGGATGATCGTCCAAGATGGACAAGTGAAAAGGAGGTGAAATCAACCTGACAAAACCAAAGGCCGTGCCGCACCTGATTTGGAACAAAAGTAAGTTCCGAAGAGGTACTCCTGATCCAGCACCAACCCTGATGGTAGAGATAACTCTGATTCCAGAGGCCCATGCGGAATTCGGGCACATATCCATAGGACAAGCTGGCCTCCATACTCACCGGATCGAGGCGATCGCAGACACTGGGGCACAGACATGCTCCAGCGGACCAGAAATCAAAAAATCTGAAGTGTCCAGACAAATGTCTAGTACCGACTAGTCACCGAATTCGGGGAATCACGGATAACCTACTAAACATAAAAAGGCGTGATATTCGCTAAAGTCAGAGTAGGATCGCGGGAAACACGTCAGATTATATATGTATCAAAAAATACATCAGATTTCTGCCTGTCCGAGTCGGCCCTAAAAGACCTTGGTCTGGTGCCAGATAACTTTCCAGACCCAACTTCCCAGCAGAACGTGGCAACTAGCGACGGCGGAAAGGCACCATGGGTGCCCACAAAGAACTAATGTCCCACCTAAGCCGGACAGTATCCCTTTCGCTCCTATGGAAGAAAACAGACCCGATTGGAACGATGGATGAAGTAGCATTTTGAGTCCAGTGCATTCAATGTATGCCCACATCAACGGCTGCAGGCGATGGAAGGAAAACCCATGGACATCACGTTCATCCCGGGGCCAAACCCTCAGCTGTCCACACCCCAATCCCGGTCCCACACCATTGGAAGAAAAGAGTCAAGGAGGATCTCGACCGAGACGTGGCATTGGGCATCATAGAACCTGTACCAGTGGGTACACCTACAACATGGTGCTCTAGAATGGAGGTTGCACCGAAAAGGACGGGTCACCGAGGCGTACGGTGGACCTACAGAAGCTCAACACCGCTACCCTACGAAACCCATCATACACCGTCTCCTTTCAATCAGGCATCGCTGGTGCCTGCGAAAACTAGAAAAACCGTTTTGGATGCATGGAATGGCTATCATAGCCTAACCCTCTCTCCATCGGCAAGAGATGCAACTACCTTCATCACGGAATGGGGTAGATACCGTTATCTTCGGGCACCACAAAGTTCCAAGCGTCAGGAGACGCATATACACGCAGGTTCGACAATATTACTGTAGATATGACCAGGAAAACAAGATGTATTGACGATACGATACTATGGGACAACTCTTGAATCATCATTTTGGCATACTATAGAGTACATAAATAACTGCAGCAAAAATGGTATCGTATTCAACCCCCAGAAATTTCACTTCGCGGAAAAAAGAGGTGGAATTTGCCGGGTTCTTGATAACAGAAGACGGGATAAAACCCACCAGAAAAATGACTGAAACAATACGGAATTTCCCGACACCAAAAAAAATAACTGACATAAGATCCTGGTTTGGAATGGTAAACCAGGTAGCCTACGCTTTTTCTCAGGCCGAGGTAATGGCCCCGTTCCGGGAGCTGCTAAAGACAAAAAATCGGAAGTTCTACTGGGACAGCACACTCGATCGAATCTTCGAAGAGTCGAAAAGAAGGATCACAGAAGAAATCGAGAACGGTGTAAGAACCTTCGAAGTGAATAGGCCAACTTGTTTGTCGACGGACTTCAGCAAAACAGGCTTAGGATATTTTCTTTTCCAGAAGCACTGCAACTGTGCCACCGAAGCTGGACCGAAGTGTGGTGAGGACCACTGGAAGTTAATCCTGGCCGGCTCCCGATTCACTAATGACGCAGGAGTCCGATATACCAGTGGAAGGAGAAGCATTGGCATTAGTCTACGGACAGGAAGCATGCCGGATGTTCGTTTTGGGGTGCCCAGAGCTGTTAGTCACCGTGGACCATAAGCCCCTAGTGAAGATCTTCTCGGACAAAGCTCTGGAGGACATAAAGAACCCAAGACTGTTTAACTTCAAAGAACGGTCCTTGATGTACAAATTTCGAATAAAGCATCTCCCTGGCAAACTCAATGCGGCACCAGACTGTACATCGATATGCCCAGTGGCGTTAAGCCAGGAGGAAGCAAACGAAAAGGACATCGCACAAACTATGGATAGCGCCATAAGAGCGTCATTTAACTCCACCTGTGAGCAGGACCCTAAATTAAGAGCAATAACATGGGACAGGATTGTGGCTGCAGCTGCTACTGACGAGGAATGCCGTTCCCTCGCCGAATTCATGCCACAAAATGGCTTCCCTAGATCTCGGCACGAACTGCCGGAGACAATTCGCCGGTTTTGGCATATGAAAGAGGAGCATATTGCTTGGAAGGGGTGACGATAATGGAAAATAAAATCCTCATACCCAGAAAGCTACGTGCGGAGGTACTGGAATCGCTCCATTCAGCGCATCAGGGCGTCAATGGAATGTTGGCAAACGCTAGACAGCGGCTGTTTTGGCCAGGACTGGACGCGAGCATTCGTCAAACCCGCCCAGTGCAAAGTATGCAACGTAATAGCTCCATCACAACCTGTTGAACCCCTGATGCCGCCCTCGAACCCCGAGTTCCCATTTCAGAAGACTGTGACGGACTTCTTCGATTTACGAGGAAGAACTATCTAGTATATGCAGATAGATACACCGGATGGGTAGAAGTCACTCTGATGTCGTCCGGGAATGCCAAGGCCACATGTGACGCCCTACGAAACTGGTTCTGCACGTATGGCGTACCGGAGGAACTTTCAACCGATGGCGGACCACCGTTTGACTCCAGTGAATTTAACCGGTTCCTAGATAATTGGGGCATAAGGAAACGAACATCATCGGCATATTACCCTCAAAGCAACGGGAGAGCAGAACTGGCAGTTAAAACGGCTAAAGGGATACTTGTTGATAGCACGGACAGTTGCGGTCGCCTATGCCATGACCAGGCAGCTAGGTCCCTACTGACTCATCGCAACACCCCCGGTACGAGACCTACATATGTCTCCAGCGATGATGCTCTACGGTCGTGTGATAAAGGACCATCTCCCAGCGCTCCAGGACCGATATCGAATCCACAAACGCTGGAGAGAAATCAGTCATTATAGGGAAACAGCGATGGCAAAAAAAGACACTTAAGGAATGAAAGAGGATACAATCTAAAATGTCACCCACTTCAGGAACTGAAAATCGGGGAAACGGTGCAGATACAGAACCAAGTTGGGTCCATACCCGCGCCGATGGGCAAAGACAGGAAGGGTGGTGGAAACACTGGGTAACCGGCAGTATAATGTACGCATGGATGGGAGTAACCAGGGTAACCCGTCGCAATCGCAGATTCCTCCGAAAATAAACCCAGTAGTAGATACTCCTTGCCACTCGATACCTGAGGGTACCCCTAGGAATGTTGGATACCATAGACAACCCAACAGGGCCCGAAATACCGGGAGAATGGTCCACCACTGATATGGATCAAAACCAGCCCGAAACATCCGACACTCTACCAGAACCGATGGAGGTAGATGACACAGCATCCCCTGGAATGATGGAGGTTGAGGAAGACCAACCGGTGCGTCGTAGCAGAAGGGTGACGCGACCACCCAGGAACCTATCCCCACAGACGTGGGGCACGTCGCACGACTACTCCAGAGCTTCAAAACATTGGACCACAACGCGAGTATCTTGTGGCCCCCGGAAGGGGAGGGGCGTGTAGAGGTGGAATCGAACCTAAGACGCCCAGTTACAAGACCGGAATGGTCTTGGCGTCCACACCCCATAGAAGTAGACTCGCCCGCTTACACGAGAGGCGAGAGTGGGCTACTTAAACAAGACATTTACGGCAACGACTATCTAGGCAGATACACGTCGTCTTGCTGCTACCTTACACATTGGTCGGGTTTATACTTAAATCTACAGGACAACTGTTGTCGTGTTTATACTTGAGTCTAAAAGGTAAACATTGGTCGGGTTTATACTTAAATCTACAGAACAACTGTTGTCGTGTTTATACTTGAGTCTATAGGTAAACATTGGTCGGGTTTATACTTAAATCTACAGGACAACTGTTGTCGTGTATATACTTGAGTCTATAGGTAAATATTGGTTGAGTTTATGCTTAAATCTACAGAAGAGCTTTTGTCGTATTTATACTTGAGTCTATAGGTAAACACTGTTCGAGTTTGTATCTGCGTCTATAGTTAAAAATGATCCTATCGATAAACATTGATCGTGCCTAAGCATGTGTTTGTAGGAAAACATCGGTCGGGTTTACACTTGATTTTTCAAGCAGCCATCCGTAATATGACTTCCTTCTGCAGAAGATGCAGCCGTTGTATTGTAGGCATCCACCAATCTTACATACAGTCACCAAGCTAAGATTGTTGAAACATATCAAATAATTAAATATTTCAACAGTATTAATGAAGAGTGTTATGTCTATCCCTTAAGCTTTGCCTCGAATAAAAAGCAATTACAGATAGTATTTCCGTCTTTTTGGTTTTCATGGTTTAAAATTAACTTGCAAGAATAGAAAACGGTAGATAACATTATACTATCTATATTGAAAAGAAAACGAAACCATAATAGGAGTTAAATCATTACAAAATACGTATCGATTCATGCGCGTATTCAGCACCCTGCTAATTATTTCAAGAATTTTTTTCAAAGAATTCGTGATTCGTACATTTCTTTTTGAGTCGCGAAAGATTTTAGTCGAGTTATTCTTTGATTTCATGGAACAAGTCACGATCAATTGTCAAACAGACAGAGCTTCATACGAGCCGGATCCTGAACTTAACGAAGCCATGTTTATAACAGACACTCTGAAATGTACGATCACAAGAATTTTGCCTCTACCATATACTTCTTGTACAAAGCGACCCCTACTTTTTCGTATCGCCCGTGTATAATGTGACCCCAGCTTCTGAACAATACTAGTAGGCATACTGTAGTAAAATATTGCAGTACTGGTCATAATCCTGAACATATATAGCAACTTCTTATTTTTTACTAAGCTACCCGAAATACATTGGGAACCAGTAATACAGAAACCTATATAAAAACAAAACAAAAAAATGTAATATGAGCTCTGTTAAAAAAACGGTTACTTAGATATTGGAATTATAATCCCCCAAATTCACTCATTGATGTTCTCAAAGGCATGAATAAAAGTGTTGGTTAAAGTATTACAAAAAGAGACTGAGACGAATTATGAGTTCAATACTTGGCGACAGCGGAGGGAACAAAAACCTTGGTGAGTTGAGTTACTAAAGAGAATTAACTGAAACTGAAATAGCCAAAAAAAAAAAAAAATGGCACATGGAATTAGAAAAATCTAGACCCGTGAACTAAATAAAGGGTTCGTTTTGAAATTTCAGCTTACGTCACGTGAAGAAAGATTGAACATAAAACAACCAAAGCATCATGAATATGGAAATAAAGATGAGAACAAGAGGCCGAATGATGTAAATAGTGTAAATAGCTACACCAAAAATTGTTAGAAAAAACACATGATGTTAAATATCTGATAGGAAGATTTAGATACCGTACTTTTGTTTTCGTTCATGACCCTTTACCTTGGGCCTACCTCCTATGTAGTCGCTTCCATTTCACGACTGGAGCCATATTGACTGGAGTCAATAAATACCTTATATAAATGAAGAATAAATATCTTTTTTTTTCCTATCTCATAGTGAATAATGACGTTACTGTCCATGCAACAACAGAAAGAAAGAATTTAGGATACGTCAGGTGTGATAAAAGAGCTTACCTGTACCGTTAAGGTTAGCGAAAGGTACAGTGAGAATGTGTTTTTCATAATGTGTTACCGAAACAAAGAAAGGTCATTAAGCTCTTCCACTCTGTGTTACCAGGTAGATTAAGGTCACCGAAAATGCATTAATTTTAACTCCCCCGGAAAAATTACCTATGTACAGTGCAACCGATCACCGAAAATGCATGATTTTTAACCTGTTTAAAACATTACCTGTGTATAGTGCGCTAAAAAATCTGATCATAAAATCTCACTATACTCGCGTATGTACGGGTTTTTATTTCATTCTTGCTCATTTCTGGTAAAATAGACGATGCCAATTGTTTTTCAGAATTTGTGACAGAAACAAAGAAAGGTCGTTAAGCTCTTCGACTCCTGTTACTTAGTCCTGTTCACATTTCACCACGTGTACAAGCACATGTCAGAATAGGTCTATAGCATCTAAAGGTTGTTACAATTACTTGAACCGATTTTAAACGTGAATTAAATTTAAGCGTCTAATGTTTTTGTTTTTTTTCTTTTTCTTTCAGATTTAACAACTTAAGTATTCGGCAATTTCAACCATGGAAAGATAAACAATCAAACAACGTGTTAAAGTTATAGAAGCCTATTACACGGCCAATGCAACAATGGCTTTATTGAATAAGAATTTCCCAAGTCACGCCATCTCTAAAAACAGCGAAGTCAATTTGCCATCACGATCTTGCCACTTGACGCCTTTAGATTTCTTCCTTTGGAGTTATCTCAAAAGTAAGGTCTATGCCAACAAGCCAACAACATTCAGTAGCTGAAGGATGAGATAATAAGGCATATTGGTGAGATCGAGGAGCAACTATGAAGAGACGTCATCAAAAATTTTGACCATCGAGTGGAGGTGTGCCACCGAAGACTTGGCGGACATTTGGGCGATATTATTTTTCACGCATAATTGCCATGACTAAAATAACATGATTCAATAGAGTAAGAAAGAAATTTTCACCAATAACACTGATTTAGTTACTGCTGACTTTGATCCGTCTTAATGAAACACACTTTATTTAAAAAATTAAATAAACTGTACCAAATTTTCCTGTTTTTTGTGACTCCCCCTGTAGAATGTACATTTTTTTTATTGTTCCTTAATGTCCCTTATCATTACTACACAATATCAAAATATTTTTCGAGTACGAGGCACAGTTTATCCGGACATGTGAGGAAGATAACGGTTAACTCTAGACTTGGACAGCTTATGATTGTAGTGATAGAGAAAAACTGCATCTTAGGAGTCGGTTCCACAGAGCAGGGAAGAAGCTGTTCGAGTGGAACTTATATCTCATCAACAGAATGCAAAAGTAATAGAGGTGGTTTGCTACAATGTGCGTCGCTGTGAAGGTTAGAAATGGTGCAAATCAAAAATGTAGTACGTCTGAGCACTTTATTTACATTGTTCGGACTATCATCCTCATCGTTGTTGCCATATTTATCACAATGTTTCGGCCGTACGCTCCGGCTTTCTTCAGGTGGTTGGTCTGTCGAACTGAACCCTTTATTTCCATGGAAATAGCGGTAGAGTAGTGAGAGGCCTGCGACATTTCCTCTGTGAGAAAGGAGTTGTAGGATGGGAAATAATGTGTCCTCCACATGGACGCAGAGACGCTTTTGGACTCGATCGAGACTTGTGATCAGGTTAGGGGCAGTTTAGTCGGCGAAACATTTTTTTCCCCTTTTCATCCTCAGTCATTCTTAAGCGATCCGTTTAATGAATTTCGATGATATTTTTTTCTGTCACCGTTTCTTTCGTATGGCAATAAATAAACAGATAAAAGTCACGGCCTACCAGTTCTCGTTGTGCTGTGATTTATTTCTTCGTTAACGAGATGACAGAGATTAGGCACTCGAATTTAAAAGGCTGGGTCGGAAAGCGATGTTACACTTCGACTCACTAGTATTCAATGAAAGCCTTCAACTGTAACTTCTCATTTCCATAGACTGTAACTGAACCTAAGTTAAAAGATGTCAGCCAAACACCTCTTTTCTTGCCAGCTATGACAGTGATATACATACATACATATATATATATATATATATATATATATATATATATATATATATATATGTGTGTGTGTGTGTGTGTGTGTGTGTGTGTGTGTGGAGCCCCGTTCATGAATTGTAGAAAAATGCCTAAAAATTTAAGAACTATCTCTGAAAACTCATTTTTTTTTTTACACTGACTGGCTCACAGAAAGTAATTCAATTTTTGTACAAAACCGGCTCTGATTATTTGAATCTTTGTATTCATATATATATATATTAACCAACCAGCGACGTCATACTAAACGCGCGGTATTCTTTGAATTGGCAGACGGTAAAATATCTTAGAATTAAACTTTGGAGGCTCAACTTCAGAATATGTTCAACAATATTTTTTTCTTAAAAGGAATATTTAAAATATATATATATATTAGCCAATAAGCTTGCGATTATTAAATCTAAATTTTAGATTCACTCGGAGCCTACTATTATTATAAATATCATCAATTTCTCTAACTAGTCTTTCAGTGAAAGTTTGACCAGGGTTTATGTTCGATCGTTTGTCACAGAAACGAAACTGAAAGTCTCCCAATTAATTACTCACATCTTTCGCATATTTATTCGAGTATACAACATTACAAAAATTACGTTTAGCGGTAGCGACCACATTCCATTAACTTATTTACATGCTGCAACAGTAGTGAATAGCCTTCCCCTGCCTTCTTCCATCCACTCTACAACTAGAATGTGAAAACAATGTAGTCCTGTGTCACATAGATCTGCACACATATAGACGCATTTTCCGTGTATCCTATACTAACATAATTCATTTGGTTTTCCTGTAACAAAAGATGCCATAAACATTTTGTGTAAAGTTGTTTGCAAAATATCTTTCTAATTCATTTCTTTCAATTTGAAAGAAAAATAATACTCAAATAAATAAAGATTATTAAAATTTGTAGATCGTGTTTGAAGATTCTTAATTCTTCGTTTATACACACATATTTCACTACAAATAATTGGTGACCCCCGACAAAGAACAACCTAAAAATATTTTTTCAATGTAAACATACACATCCAATCATCTACAAACAAAGGATTGGTGACCTATTACAAATAATAATTGACTTATCGGAATAGCAAACGGTGCAGTTACTTACAAAATTCCTTCTTGGACTACCGTCTAATATTACAAAAGACAATTTTAAAAAGTAACGCATACTCCATTATTACGCTTATTGTCGTATTTTTCCTGGTCAAATTTCCAGCTCATTTACAAATAGTGGAAATCGGACCATTCCACAAATCTACTGATCCACAGTTTTTGTCATGGCATCTGGATCTCAAAACACTTTGACTATGCATCTGCTATCCTTCAACTCAACCAGACCAAGAGTCTGGTTTCATCAAATACAAGCTGCTTTTTTCTGCTAGACGAATTGTATCGCAAATCTTGATGTACTCATATACAGTTGGGGTTTTGCTTGCAGAAATTGCGGAGGAAATTGAAGATTTATTAGACAGTTAGGGCCAGAAATAAAGACACAGGGGAGTAAATAAGTTAAGCAAATGTATTAACAGAAACAGTAATACAAACATATACAAACGATAGTGTTACAGCAAAAATGTTCGGTCCCATTGTTAGAGCTGACTGCTGGAAACTTCCCTCTCCAAAAGGCAGTACCTGCTCCTATTCATAGCTGGAAGAGATCATGCCTGCGTGGGTAGATTACCATAACAAACACCCGCCAAAAGATAAACCATTCGTGTTTTTAAAGGAAGCAATCCTTCGAAGGGCCGATAAATCAGGACCCGCTAGGATAAAAGAACTCTTCATTAATAGGTTCCTAGGAGATCAAACACCATCTCAGCTTTGAATGAAACGTCTCCCAGGGTATAAACACATGGATGAAGGCACCAATGCGTCAAATGTGATTTGAAAAACCACACCAAACAATAACAAATATTATTTTCTGAAGAAAAATCGCTTTCTGATTTGGCTGAGCTCGCAGACGAAATCGCGGACAATCACAACACAGTGTCGGCCATTCGATTAGGGTCAAGTAAAAATGACCTCGAGGAATTAGAGTCAAAACTTTCGGAATTATATTCAAAAATTGATTCTATGATGAATGATCATCGATCGCGGCCAGATTTCCGAGATATAACAAAAGACCCGACAGAAATCGATTCAATCCTGAATCTAATAACCTGTGTATTTATCATTACAAGTTTGTTGTAAGAGCACAAAAAATGTGTTCAACCTTGTTCCTTCGTGTCGAAGAAAAATTTAAACGAGCGAGTAACAGCGACTGTCTCAGTTGATTAATCTAGACACGGTCGTTTATTTTGAATAAGACAACAAAAAAGAATTTCCTTCTAGATTCCGGAGCAGAATTGAGCGTCATTCCACTAAACAAATTTCAAAGATTTCCATTCATCAAACAGTCTACAAGCTGCTAACGGCAGCAAAATCAACACATTCAGAACAATTTCCTTAAAATTAGATTTGAGTATAAGTCGGATTTTTCCATGGTAATTTACCGCTGCAGATGTTAAAACACGCATAATCGGTGCAAATTTTCTAGCACAATTCAATCCGTCGGTTAATATAAACAAATGTCGCCTAATTGACAACATACATTTATCTGTTTCTGGAAGTATTTCATCTGGTGGAGTAATGGATAATCGTTTTATTGTTTAATCTTTTAAATTTCTCAATGTTCCTTTTTGATGAGCGTTGATCGAAGAAAAGCTTATGAAGACTGACATGGCCTTTTCCGTTTGATAGTAATTTTCAACACGCCTCTGCTCTTTTATAGCGGCTGGTGGAGTAATAGATAGCGGCTCGGATTGAGGAATCGGAGTGCCGAGTTCGAATTCCAGTCGAATCCATTATATTCACTTACTTGGTATGAATCCTCTTCTTCTCCCCCATCTATGGACAAATAGCAGGACACACCGGGTTCTATAGCCTTGGATGGCAACTGGTCTACCGCAGAAAGAAATGGCAACCTACTGCGGGATAAAATCTGCCTCGTCAGTCATGTATCGAAAGATACATGATCGCCTAAGCGTGTATCACGTATGGTACATAACTGAACTGTATACTGCTTAAGAAAAAGCGTGTACGATATGAGAATAGAGCATATAAAAAAGCAGAGGCGTGTTGAAAATTACTATCAAAACATAACGGAAAAGGCCACGTCAGTCCTCTTAAGCGGCCAGCTTTTCGATCAATGCTTATCAAAAAGGATCGTTGATAAATCTAAAAGATTAAACAATAAAACGAAATTTCTAATAAAAAACGTGGTAAATCGTCTTAAAAGTAATCCTTATCTGTCATCTCATATTTTTTTATGATATGACAGAACAAGATTATATTTAATGTCATTCAAAGCAGCCAATGAAGAACGATTGGTTAAAAGATGGATATGTTTACACGTCATGAGTGGCTTCACGAGAACAATGTATTATTACTGTAAATCATGTATGATATTTTCAGTTTTATTTTACCAATGCTCACCCAATACAGTTCTCAATAAGCCATCCGAGGCAGAAGTCTGTCGTGAGTTATTATAAGGAAAGGAAAATTCTTGAGACTATGCAGGAAATATAAACTGCTAACTGTAGACTTGAAGACGTCAAGATTTAATTAGTGAATAGCAATTCAGATTTCCGTCGAAGACGTTAGAAGTATATAGAAGTTTAAGAGGAACCGAAAACTCGGTCCTAAACAGTAAACAAGGCATAAACCTCCACTCCTGTTCAAAAGACCGGGGAGGAGTGTGAACCGGACGATAGGTGAACCTACTAGGCGAGAAGAAAAAATAATTAGGGAATAAAATTTCAGGGCTCAGTCGGAGACGTAAGAATTATGGAATTTAGAAGGAACTAGAAACTCAATCCTCATCAGGAAAGAAGGAATAAACCTCTACTCCTGTTCAAAAGACCGAGGGGGGATGTCTTTCGACACTTAGAGTCATAGACCTAAAATTTCTAGTGGACATAACGAGTAAAGAGAGATTGGGGAATTTGACACTCACAAGGAATATTGTAAACAGGTGGGACAGATAGAAACCTACCTAAGCTTGCGTAAACGGATGACAGAACAGGGATTGTGAGAGATAATAAAAAGACAAACATTACTAAGAGTCATAGGTAGTTGTGGAGGGCCATAACAGCCCCTATCCTGAAAGTCACACAGAAAACGGAGAAGAATCTTGTTGTGGATTCCAAATGAAATCCGGTCTCAAATGAATGACAAACCCAGGAATGAAATATAGCAAATAAATGTATTGACGCAGTAATACGGTTAGTAGATCCAGAAATGCGGTTAGTAGCAATAATAATATATATACAGTCTGGGAAATTCAATATTGAAGTATGACTTCCTTCTGAGTCTACGTGCTCGCAACTGTGACTCCTACAAAGCGGTTACCTCACACTCTTACTCTCTCACTGTTCACTGTATCGCTCTATCAGTGTATCTCCCCCGGGTATTCACCGACAGCAGTACAAGTACACACTGGTCGAGTCCACTTGTATGAAAAAGGGGTGGACCCCATAACAAATCTTTTCTATACTTAACTGATTTGAAAATATTTCGTAATGTAATGTACTGATAACCTACTTCAGGCATTACGTACTTAGACAATTTTTTTCTGAAATGCTAGTGCGTCCAATATGTCGGTGCGTCTTATATGTCGGTGCGTCTTTTATATTGGGAACTCGGTAAGTTCAGTTGGTTGTCAAAGCATCTAATTCAGGTTTTGAAAAATTTGACCATTTCAGTTTCGGTGGAGTAATGGATAGCTGCTCGGATTGAGGAATTGGAGAGCCGCGTTCGAATTCTAGTCGAATCCATTACATTCACTTACGTGCTGATACCCTTGGCAAAGGTATGAATCCTCTTCTTAATCCTTCCCCGCCCATAGCTATGGGTAAATAGCAGGACAGACTGGCTTCTATAGCCTTGGATGGCAACTGATCTATTGCAGAAAGAAATGGCAACCTACTGCGGGAAAAAAATCTGCCTCGTCAGTCATGATCGCCTAAGTGTGTATCACGCATGGCACATAACTGACTGACTTACCATTTCAGTTGCAATGGCCTTTTCATCTCCTGAATGTGTCTAAAGAGTAACTTTACGTCAGGAGTATTTTTCAAACTGTTACGAAAGCAAGGAGAAGCACTGTTGGCCATCTATCATCGATCAACTGCCACTCCTTTCTCGTGGTTGATATTATCGATGTAATGTACAGACTCTCAATTCTACATAGCTGATGAAAATTACAAATCGGAGATACCAAATTCAAACAAGTACAAGAATTTAAATATCTGGGAATTGTTCTAACAGAGGACGGAAAGTGCGACACTGAAATCCGAAAACGCATTGAGATAGCAAAAAGATGTATTCCAAAAGCTAAGCTGGGTATTAAGAGAAAGAAAAATTTCATTAGAAACAAAGAAAAGAGTATTGAACTGTTACGTGATGTCAGATCTCCTATATATCAGAGAATGCTGGACGACCTCCTCAAAGACGAAGAAAAAACTTGAAGCAACAGAAATGTGGTTCTACAGAAGGATAATGAGGATACCATGAACTAAACATGTGAACAACGACGAGGTTTTAGAGAAAATGGAAACAAAAAGAACACATACATAACATCAAGAAGAAACAGTTGAAATTTCTAGGGCACATTATGAGGAATGAGGGCTTGGAAAATCTGATACTCACAGGACAGATTGACGACAAGAGGGACAGAGAAAACAACGAAAGCTTGAGTAAATGGATGGCGTAACAGAGAAATAAGGAGAGACAAAATTTATTAAGAGCTACAAAGGACAGGAAAATTGTGGAGAGCCATGACCGCCTACGTTCTAAAGGGACACTGCACATGAAGAAGAAGATCATCGACTTGACTTTACGTCAAATTCTCCCCCCTCGAAGCTGAAGAGACTAAGCAAGACTCTCACACAGCGCGTTCGCAATCTTTGGCTTCACAAGCGAAACTGCACCTTAAACGAAGAAGGCCTTTAACCTCACGTCAGACATTTAATCTCATAATTGGTTCAATTAGATTTCAGCCGATGCCCTTACGGCAGATTCGGTTGGCCCTTGATGGTCACATGAGAAATTGTTTGACAGTATAAGCGTTGGGAAATTTGTAGTTAACATTGCTTTATTTTTTCAGGGATCAAGAAAGGTTGTAAGCGAAGATTAAAACGAGGTTTTCCGACTTCAGCAAAAAATGTTTCATTGGCTGAAAATCTGTAATTCACAATTTACAAATGGATGAAATATTCTTCTTCTACTACTAGTATGTGACTCTTCATTATGTTAGCGGTTATGGCTCTCCACAATTTCCTTTATTTTGTAGCTCTTAGTTAATGTTTTCTTTCTGCGATCTCTCCTAAGCCCTGTTTTCGCATCCTTTTACTCAAGCTCGCTAGGTTGGTTATACGCTGTTTTCCTCTGTCCCTTTTGCCTTCAATCTGTCTTGGGAGTTTCAAATTTCCCGATCCCCCTTTCTTCATTATGTGCCCTAAGAATTTCAACTGTCTCTTCCTGATGTTAAGTTTGTGTCCTTTTGTTTTCCTTTTTTTTTTAAAGTTCTTCATCCGTGGGAAGATTGTCCAGCATTCATTGCCATATAGGAGGACTGATATTACGTAAGAGTTATCTATGTAAAACCACATTTCTTTTCCTTACAGTTATTTAAAAAAACTTACAGGAAGAGAAATTGTTGGATTAAACCAGAAAAAGCACTCAAAAAAATTCCGATATATTTTTTTTTCTTCATGTTTCATGTCAAAACTTCATTTGATATTTATATGCATATAAATATATTTTATTTATTTTCCCTTTTGTTGAAACTTGACTAATGCATGGAATAATAATGCAACACAAAATGTACTTAGAACAAAATGTATTGAAACAAAAAAGTGTACACAATATTTACATATAGTCTTTTGTATATTCCTGGTAAGACCGTTCCTGGAGAATGTGTTGACTGAGTCGCAGTCGGGCAAAGTCTCTGGTTGAATCTCTTGATTCCTTCCTCTCTTCCCGGTACCAACCATATTTATATGGTCGGTACTCCACTATGCATATTAGGTGGATCCTACCACAACACCTTTTAAAATGGGGAAGGCGTTGATTTGGGATGCGACCTGTGCGGATACATTTTCGGCAGGTAATTTGATCAGGTCTGCGGTTGAGCCAGGATCCGTCGCCCGGGACGCAGAGATGAAAAAAAAAATAGTTAAATATTCTTCTCTTGCTGATAGATTTTCTTCAATCCTGTGGCAGTGGAGACTTCAGGTGTTATTGGCCTTCGTTCGATGGCGTTCCTTCGGAGGATTGGCGCGATTGCGTCTTGATTAAGGGACGAGCCTCGTGAAACGGAATAGCTCTTGCAGCGTGTCTCACTGGCCATGGTTCGAGGTAATTTCTTTCTCCATCATTGCGGCTGGCAGAGAATAGAAAAAATTTGTTTATTGTTACGTTGTTCTGGAATTGTCATCAGTGGTCAACTGAACTTGTTTTGTTTCAATAAGTTTATTCTCCTATTTGTTAATAATAATTCACTTGCAAATAAAACTGGAAAGAGAAGTTAAAGTTTATATGCATAATTTTAATAATTTGGGAATTTTCGGTTACTTGGCAAGAAGACATCACGCTGGCGAACGAAAGAAAGAAATACCAAGACGTGGTCGAAAGGTGCCAGCAAAATGGTTGGAAAACTTACTTCGATCCGATAGAAATGGGTCGCAAAGGTTTTTGTGGGACACTCACTGAGCAACGCATTAGCGAAAATTGGAATCATGGGAGCCGCAAAAAAGAAAATACTGAAAGCTCAGATGCAGCTGAAGAAGGATCCCGGTGTATTTGGCTGAAAAGTCATGACACGTGGATTAAAGAATGAATAAGTCCGTTCGCTGAATGAAACTTTTTTTTTCCTCAAGTGAATGTAAATGAAAAGACCATAATTTTGGCGCATGTGCAGGAGAGGAAAACTAGAAAGCGCGCCCATGTCGCGCCTTTGTTTTTATACGTCTAAACATAAATTCTGATTGGCTAATGCAAGTTATGCCATTATAAAAGAAAGATCTACCTCCTGATTATTAATACATTTTCTGTTATTAAAATCACATCGTGGAGCAAATTAGGCGGAGAGGAGGTCTGTTAACAGGTCGGGGTAACTGGCAGAACGGATGTGATGTTGCAATACCCGAAATCTGTAATTAAGCCAGGGTAACATCACTGATGACCTCACCGGTTGCATTTTATAAATGTATTTTAAGAATATGTGTGTTTCATTGTATAATCTTTATAATAAATGCGTATGTCAGTGTGTCAGTGTATTACACTTTTTCAGCTTTACTCCATTTTGGAATCAGGCTGAAATTTTGGATTTGAAGTTTTCATTACTGATATTGTTTTAGGATTCCGCCATCTTGGCTTCTACTGATAAAAGCAATTAAAGGGACATAACTCTAACTTTCAATTAGTTTCGGTGTTTCCGAAGTACTTGGATTAAAATTAAAAACTATGGTGCCTTCCTTGATGAATTTCATGTCAACATCAATAAATTAATTAGACAACTGCAAAGGATTAGTATAAAAATAAGTCGACAAAATATGTCTATATTATTCAATGAAATATGTTTGAATGAAGATATCCTGCCTAAATATACATATTTTAAATATATCAATTACATAAATATGAAACTCAATTATACCCCATTTTTAAGGCCATTTCGCTCCTCGGGATAAACTCCCTGGAGCTTATCAACATTAAAACATTTGCTAAAAAAATTTCTATGCTCTATAATAAATACATTGATCTATCTTTAGTGGATCAGTTTTAATATTTTATATTAATGGGATTCACTTGGATTATTTACCCACAGATTTTACCTGTATTTTATATATATATATATATATATATATGTGTGTGTGTGTGTGTGTGTGTAAGTATATAGAAAAATAGGAAAGAACCGTAAAGTTGATAATCCAAAGTTCTTTAGTATTTTTGTTTTTATTTAAAAAGAAAAAAGCAGTAAAGGATTGATTATAATTATTATTTTTTTAAAATCTGATTCCATCACTGAATAAGAGTTTTCATGTTTCAAAAACACATGCTAAAAACTTCAATTTCATTTATAGAAATCAAATTAAATTAAAGCAGCTGGTTCTGTTTCATCTTCAAGCGAATTTTGGAATAACTAATTTTGAAATTTACGGAGCTTTATAGGCACATACATTCGTAATGTTAATTTCTATGATTGGTTTTCTCTGTTTCCATAGAAATTAATATTACGAATGTATATGCTTATAAAAATTCCAAAATTCGCTTGAGGATAAAACAAAACTAACTGCTTTAATTTAATTTAATTTCTATAAATGAAATTGAAGTTTTTAGCTTCTGCTTTTGAAACCTGAGAACTCATGTAGCGATGGAATCATATTTTTAAAAATAATTATGATTATATAATATATATATATATATATATATATATATATATATATATATAGATAGATAGATAGATAGATAGATATTTATATATATGTATGTATGTATGTATGTATGCGTGTGAGTGTGTGTCTTTATTTAGTTTTTTCGAGTACACAGGCCAGTAAACGAAATAAATACTGTTTAAAATAAACGACGTATCTACTAAAACACCATCCACCACCGCTAATGTTTCGAAGTAATAATAATAGGTCGGATAAAAAGTAAAAACTCCATCAATTCTTTAGAAGTTTCTTTGTTTACGTTTCGCATAGGAATCTGTATATATATGAGGTTTTGTGAAAAAACCTGAACAAATGAATATGCTTCAAAGGCAAAATGCAATATTGCTTTAATTTGAAGCTCTCCATAGCCGAGTGCGTCCTGGGTAAGACGATAAACTACATCCGCGTCCTGGGTAAGACGATAAACTACATCCACGTCCTGGGTAAGACGATAAACTACGTCCAGCAGCAAGGACTCTGATCAGGAGGTTTTGAGGAGCGTGGAACCACGTCTTAATTGCTGGTGTTCCCAGGTCCACCCTGACCCGACGTGGTAGCACCTGTTAGGATCCCAGCTATTGGTAAATAGTTAACTATTACCAGCAATATATTTGAAAAAAAAATATTACCAGCAATACTTTTTTTGAAAAAAAATTATTACCAGCAATACAAATATTACCAGAAACAGATTTCTGACAAAACAAAATATTACCATCAGTAAAAAATTTTGTCGGCATTAAATAACCTATTGAGGTTGATATGCCGTAAAACAAAATAAACCAAACCAAACCGGAGCCAGTAGTTAAAGACGATGGAAGCTCTTGCAAAGGATATGCAGGTTCGAATGCTGCCAGAGGAAACACCTTCTTTATTTAGTTTTCTCGAGTGTGCAGGCCGGTAGAGGAATAAATACAGTTTAGAATAAACGGCGAGTCTACTCGAATACGGGCATCCACTAAAAACAACGTTTGAAAATATGTGTGTAACTTCCATTGGTAGGGGAGGTAAGTGTTTCTTTCCTGAATTCAGTGAAAGTAAGAAATGATCAAATGTTTGTTGATTCCGAAGTTAATGTAAAAATAACTAAAATGAGAAAATCCGCAGGCAATGGCAGATAACGAATAGACCGAATGATTACATAAAGCTTCGTCTACGAAATTCTAGAGTTTCTGAATATGACATCAATCAACTAAATGACAAATTTTATATTTATGTTAATCTTGCATATATATATATATATATATATATATGTGTGTGTGTGTGTGTGTGTGTGTGTGTTTTGAAATTATATATATATATATATATATATATATATATATATATATATATATGCAATTTTTTATATATATTATTTATATATTATATATGGCGGTACTTATTGGAAAGCGCTCAATATCAGTGATAGAGCTAACATATTTAGTTAGATTGATGTGATATATATATATATATATATATATATATATATATATATATATATATATGCATGTTTCATTAAAACGACAGACAAGGTACTACGGTTAAGCTTTTTATTTATTTTTTGTGTTCGAACAAGAGCTTTCTTTTCTGGACAAAGGGTTTGTAAGAACTGTCCAAATGTTTTATAATTCCGAGCGCTTTCGGCTATACCTTTAGCCGTTATCAAGATGATTCAATTTTTCAGCTTAATTGAGTGTATGTTTTAATGTGTTGTAGGGATGTTTTAATTTCCGAATACGGTTAGCACATTGCGACCTTGTTCGTAGTTAATATTCTTAAGAGTACGCTTTTTCGTTTTTATTATTAAAGCTTCCATTATTTTTAATCTTTTTTTTTTTACAGGTGGATGCTGTTACTATATTTGTGTTTTCTACTGTTATGCTTCTAATGGAGTCTGGTAAATTTTTGTGTGTGTTTAAATGGGTTCTAATAGAGCTGTGATCAGATAGGTGTGACGTGAGACGTTTGGATCAGCATGCAGTTGTGTAACCGATGTAATTATTTGAGTCCGGTTTGATCATGCATAAACGAAATATATATATATATATATATATATATATATATATATATAAAAAAGAAAAGAGAAACCACAAACGTTTTTGGTTTTAATGTGGATTTTTTTTAATACATGTTTCCGGGTCTCGGGACCTTCTTCAACCAAAGATATTTCCACATATTATTAAAATGGATTTTTCGATGTTAAAGATTCTCGGTGTTAAACATTCTCTTTTTTGTGTAGTAGTGACACAAATGTCTTTCTTGGACTGGCAGTTAGTTCTTCTGCTTGAAGCGTAATAAAACAATTAAGTTTGCTCCGAGACAAGTATATACTGGATGTAACAGCAAAATTGTCCAAATCGTGTAGCAGCATTGGATAATTGAGCATCACATAAAATGTTTAATACCTAAGAAACACTAAACTAATTGATTTTCCTTTTTTTTACAGGTTTTCATATGAGACATTTAGCCATCTTAACAATTTGTCGTAAAATCACTGGAAAAAACCTTTTGAGTTATTTAGCTAGAAAGAGAACAGGTTAAAATCATTATGTGTTAGCCCCACTATGTCTTCCCAACTGAGCAATGGTGAGAGGAAAAAGATCATTAAGGCCTTCAGTAAGGGTACCAAAATTCATACCCTTCCATCTTTAAAGTCCATTCAAGAATCATCAAGAGAGCGGTGAATAAGTTTAAAAAGAGGGGGGAAGAAGAGAGGAAAAGTGAACTAGGAGGTCACAAAAGAGAGATCATTATTTCAACTTAGAGCTAAATACATTCTTATTGCACAAATGAGAGCCCAATAGTGTTATAAAAACCTCGGAGAATTCCAGTAAGATACCTTTAATCATTTCTAAGATACAACGGTTCGAAGTTTAATCAAACAATTGTATAATTTTGCTGTTACACGATTTGTACAATTTTGCTGTCACAGACAGCATATATATATATATATATATATATATATATATATATATATATATATATATATATATATATATATATATGTGTGTGTGTGTGTGTGTGGAAAGAATATGATATATAAACTCTATATATGATGATAATGGTGAGTAATTGACTGACAAAATGGACTGACATTAAATTTGTGGCATATTTGAAAACAGTGATAAGCGCTAAAACAAAAGCACTCGCAAGTTAAATATAATTAGCTCGGTTGTGCCTATAGGCACATCGGACGCCATGAATTTAAAATCAAGCGGCCCCACATCTTCAGCGTTCCTTTCGCAATAATTATAATGAACGCATCTTATTTTGTTAATATATATATATATGTGTGTGTGTGTGTTCTTATTACTAAGAACAACATTTTGTGTCGATAAATTTTCATGATCGACTTTTCCAAATTACGAATAATCCTCCCAAGACAAGGAGGAAATTCTATCAGAAATCGCCCGATGTTAATCCTGGAAGAAAAGTAAAAAGGAATATTGTCCAAGCTTTCGACATGCTTAAATCATCATCAGAGCAGTAGAGATAATTGGGAAGTTTAGTAGAACTACTGGGTGTTCGTTAAAATTAATCCCCATAATATTTGCCCTAAAGAACATTTGGTGCCTGAATACACAGAATATATATATATATATATATATATATATATATATATATATTCTGATATGTTTCATGCTACACGCAGTAGCATGAAAAAAGCCTATCGCCACTGAGTGTTGACTTCAATGTTCACTTTTATACTTACATACGCTATATCTCTGATATTGAGCACTTTATCCCATAAATCTAGCACTTTTTAAAACTATATTTCTTCACACACACAAACATACATATATATATATATATATATATATATATATATA
>CAHIKZ030001469.1:587500-757500 GCA_903632075.3 Acanthosepion pharaonis | reverse complement strand
CAACCCCATCCGGCTTGGATAATGTATTTTTTCTCCTTCCTCCCCAAATACAGCCGATTAATTCCGGTGTAACATTATCTTAAGTTTTGGCGTGTGGATGGTAATTTAAATCTCTGTATTAACCACCTGAAGAGACCTTGGCGGTCGAAACCGCGGTTATGTTTCTATCTCACATCTAATGATTTCATTACCTATACATTTATTAATAGCTCTAGAGGTTAGTGTTTCTAACTTTTTATTGAGCACTTTTTTTTTTATTATACACGCTTTTAAACAGCCTGTTTTAGCGTTTACTAGCAGCATGGCCCGGCGTTGCCCGTGCTTGATTCAAAAATCGTACGACTCATACAGCAATTGCTATCATTTGACTTAAAATATTTTTGCCCTTCCTTGCCTTTAAAGGAGTGCCCTTTGCTGGGCTGAGGTTGCTACATGCCTTACTTCTTGCATATCTCACACTACGAATTTTTTCTAAGCTCTATACTAAACATTAAATCTGTTACGAAAAAAGAACTAAACAAAATGAACACAAAACGATCAGCTTTAAAAAAGGACTCGTAACTGGAAAAACCGAATGAAGAAAGAATGTTAACAACAAATACTTTTTCACACCCAACCCAGTTCTGCAGAATCAGAATCAACGTTGAGTTTAAGCAAGCGAATGAGCCAATTGGAGTAAAGTGCCATGCAGATTTAATTTTTACCAATTGTGACGAATGCAGCTATCGATTTTTTTGCATGCTAGCATGCTAGCTAACATTCGTGTAAGTCAGCTGTCGGCTCTCACGCTGGCCAATAGAATCTTCCTGCCTATTCGTGGCAGCCAGCTATAGGCTCTCACTCTGACCAGTAGAAAATGGCCGCAAACTACACGAAAACTGCCATAGAAGCATGAAAAAAAATCGATTATTTCCACTATCGATGGGAGTTGGGAAATGCAAATAGAGCATGTGCATGTAAATTCTGGTGCAAATTCGTCGAAAATTGGCGCCGTGCATTCGTTACACACACACACACACACACACACATACACACACACACACACACACATCCTGCCTTTTATCGATACAGATTTAGCTGCTAATATATATATATATATATATATATAAAGACAAAAAGAAATCTTAGCCAATATTTTTCATCCTCAGATAAAGTCCTTTAGTCTTTATTTATTGTCCCTTTACATATATATTTTAGTTATATTTGAATGTTTATACACACACTCACACAAATATATATATATATATATATATATATATATATATATATATATATACATATAGAGAGAGAGAGAGAGAGAGAGAGAGAGACTGAGAGAAAGAGAGGGTGCTAATGGTAGATTATAGGCATTTTAGATTTTTAAATTTGCGCATGCCCGTTGTTTGTTTTTGATTTTGTCGGCTGCACCGTATAATAGGCCCAGTTTGACACTGTAAGAAAAAGAGCGCCATTTCACTGCACCGGAAGCTACAATTCGAATATTTCATAGTGTTTGGGTGTCAATCCAAGGTCAGCAGATTCGGAAAGATTTGGATGAATCTAATGGTGCTTACGAAGGTACAGCGGCTCGGAAAACTCACTCTAATCGTTCTGATAGGTAAAGAACTCCGGAACCTGTTGGTTAGGACCTCAGACTCACCACGGAGGCTTACAGCAAGTGCCTAGAGGAAGTAGTGCTGCTCTGGGTCAAGAGGATGGTTGCTGGAAGACTCTATGTCAGCCAATATGACTCTGCACCATGCCACACAAGCAGAAGAAACCAGCAATGAATGAGACAATTTCTGCGAGCACATCACCCGTTATATCTGGCTACTTAACTCCCCAGACTTGCAACCCCTTGATTATTATGTGTGGGGTGTAGCTGAGTAAGATCAACAAAACTCCTTGTAAAACCAAAGAGGAACTGAAGGCAAGGATTATTGCAGAATGAAGAGCTTCCGAAGTCGTCTGGAAGGCGTTGTTGGAGTCAATGGCGATTTTATTGAATATATTTACTATTTAGTATTTCAAGATATTTTTGTGTAATTTTGGTAAATATATCTGTTAAAATAAGTGCTATTTTCATTTCTGCGTAATTTAGACGACAATTTATCCAATGCACCCTCTCTCTCTCTCTTTCTCTCTCTCTCTCCCTATATATATATATATATATATATATATATATATATATATATATAAAAAGTTTCAAATTAAAAATTATAATGTCTTATTTTATGAAAGTATTTATTTATTTATATATATATTTGATATTTCAAATTGTCAGTTATTTCTGATGAAAAATTGAGGACAATTTGAAAATATCAAATATATATAAAATAAATACTTTCATAAAATAAAACATTATAATTTTTAATTTGAAACTTTTTTTTCTATATATACATATTAAGAAAGTATACGCGGCTTCTCATTATGCTATATATATATATATATATATATATATATATATATATGTCCTGACGATTGAGTCTAGCATGAAACAGACTGCTGCCTCTGAGTTTTGACTTCAATGTTCACTTTTATATATATATTCACATACGATCTATTTCTGATATTGAGCACTTTATCCCATAAATATAGCACATATTAAAACTACATTTCTTCACACACACACACACACACACACATATATATATATATATATATATATATATATATATATATATATATATATATATATATAGGTTCTATGTCCAATGTCTATGTGTGTATGGGATGTCCATAGCAGAACAGTACGCGGGCTAGCCATGTCCTTTTTCGGACAGCTCATCTTTTATTGTATCTCATATGGTACTCGTCTCTCACCAGTGGCTACCCAAACCTGTTAGCATTCGCCAGTGGTCACATCTCGGGTGACGGTACCCGCAGGTCGTCAGAACATGGTGAGGATAGCTAACAGGTCTTGAAGCCTAGGTGAGTTAGGCCTTGTCTACCCTGAACCCGGGGGACTTAGCGGAAGAGATCATTTGATCCAACGGTCACGAAGGAGGCATCAGCAGGTTTTTCTAGAGCGTCAATAGCACAAGTCACCGAAAGTGTCGTGGTCATCTACTACAGCCGGAGAAGTCTCTAGTTCATGAACATCCTTCATACCACGCTAAATTGACTTACCAGACCGAGAGAGTGAGGTAGCCCACGTACAACGACTTCTCCTCTATAAATAAACTCGCGCACAGATCTTTATGTGCAAGATTCCTGAACATTTCAACTCCTTCTATGTCACAAAAAATAAATTTTCTTTCTTTCTTTTTATGTGCCATGTCCTTTCAGGACGTAGGCGATCATGGCTCTCCACCTCCTCCTGTCCCTTGCAACTCTCAATAAGTTCCTTCCCTCTGCTATCTCCCCCAGATCACGTTCTGTCATCCACTTGCTTAAGCCCGCTACGTATATCACGCATTGTTTACCCTTGTTTCTCTTTCCCTTTATTCGACCCATGAGTATCAGATTCTCCAAGCCCTCCTTCCTCATTATGTGTCCCAGAAACTTCAGCTGCTTCTTCTTGATGTTAAGCATAAGCCTCCTCTTTGTTTGCAACCTCTGTAAGATTTCATTGTTGCGCACACGATCGGTTCAGGATATCGTTAGCATCCTTCTGTGGAACCACATCTCTGTCGCCTCGAGTCTCTTCTTCATCTTTAAGGAAATCGTCCAACATTCGCTGCCGTAAAGAAGGACATATGTCACGTAACAGCTCAGTATTCTTTTCTTTGTTACCAAAGAAACCCTCCTGTCTTGCAATACTCTGCCCAGCTTTTGAAATGTGTCCTTCGCCATCCCAATATATCTACGGATCTCAGTGACGCACTTACCTTCCTCTGTCAAAACACTTTCCAGATATTTAAACTTCCGTACCTGCTTGATTTTTAGCCTTCTGGACCTGCAAATCGCATTTCGGGTTCATCCTTTCACTGAGGACCATATATTCTGTCTTCTTGTAGTTTATGCTTAGTCCCTTCTGCTTCTCCTCCTTCGCTATTACTAAATCATTCTAATCTTTGAATTTTTTTTAGAAATATATATTAATGTGAAAGAAATATAAAGAGAGCGAGAGTGATCAAAAATAATATATATCTGTGTGTTTTTTTTTTTTGTCTGTGCAAAATGTGTACTTCAACAGCATTCCATTTGGTTAAAAGCATTTAAAAAAACATTTTAACCTTTCAGTTTTTTTCGAATAAATTAACATTAGTGTAAATAAAAATTGTTCCAAAGTGTTTGATCAAAGCACAAATTACAATTCGCTTACCCATTACCGAGATTGAATTAAGAAGAAAAACCTTATATTTCAAAGGCTTTTATTTGCATTCACAGATATGGCGCATGACCAATGTATTACATGGCCAATGTCAGTTGTTCTGTTGACTTCACAATATTGCTTGTGCGTTATGATAATTGCAATCACCAGTTTACAGACGAGTACTTTTTTTTTTATCTGAGCAGGATCTATTAATTAGTAAATTGTATTTTATGCTTCTAAAAGTTAAAGCAGGCTTTGGATTTTGATATTCCAAAGTTTTATGTATACTAACACTCACCAACGTCAATCCGAATTGCTGCGTCTCTCCCTCTCCCCACCACACAAAATTTCCATATTTCCATATATATATATATATATATATATATAAAAACAATAAAAAATATTAAAAATTAAAATGTTCAGATATTCTTTCGTTTTTTGTTATTATTTCATTTAGATTCCTCGATTAGTTTCGGCCAAAATGGCCATCGTCAAGAGAAGAAATATTTCTGCTTGCTGGTGTATATATATATATATATATATATATATATATATATATATATATATATATATATATATATTACATGGATCATATAACAGATATAGAAGTTAATGATATAAATGGCAAGAATACATCTTCGCAAACAAATTTAATAAAAGTACATTAACCCCGAACCTGTAGATGAATGTTATGATCCCTGTTTATAAATTCCAGTTGCATAAGGTCTTTTTTTAGTTTTTTACAAGCTTTCATCTGTTCATACAGACATCATCAGGTATGGAAATAGATTTGTTTTTGTTTATAACTTCTATATCGGTTTTTTGTATGAATGATCCATGTAATGTCAATTGAACTGCACCACACACACACACACACGCACACACACACACACACATATATATATATAGGTTTTCTTTTCAACATCATCACTTGATAAGACACAGAGTGTGTTGAAACAAAATGGCTATTTTTGTAGTGATTTTATAACATACTTATGTTATAATTTTTTATAAAAAATAATTATATATATATATATATATATATATATATATATATATATATATATATATATATATATATATATACACGTACCACTGAAAAAAGGAGAAAAAATAGGCGGCGCGAAAAAGTTGAACTGACGTGCCGGATTCAAATTTCAGCCAAGTCTGTTGCGTTGGCTTTCGTACAAATACTAACAAAGGTATATATATATATACAATTCTTCTCCCTATCCCTAGCTAAGAATTTGACTGGTAACCACTCTAGGAAAACGACAAATAAAAAAAACGTTCACTCTTATCGAATACAAATATCCATTCTACTTTCCAATGGAATTCTTCAAGTATATGTTCGGTTGAATTTTAACCTGTCTTTGTAAGCGGTTATTAAAAGAAGTGGTTTCGGGCTGAAGGAAGCATGTATGTTTGATGTCGTTTCATTGAGAATGCTTTGTTTTAAGTCATCTAAAATTTCTACACTTAAGAATAACTTCGAATCCCAAACGCTAAGCCAACAGTAAACTGATAAACTATAAATGTTACTGTTTCGGTTTTACTTTGACTACTTTTCTCTTCCTTCTTTTACAAGCAGATAAAACGAACACAATGCTTTACTAACGATGTTATGCTTTCGCAGTAGCTACCTCCATTGATGGTTGTACCAAAGAAAGCAAGTTAATGTCTGCACGGTCTGCAAATCTCTTCTGCTTTTGATATTACGGCTGTGCTAGTTGGTAAACTCATCTCGACAAACTTTCGAATGCCTCGTGTCTCACACATCAAAAGTAGAACAAGTTCGTGCACGTGAAAGTAACAAAATGCTGAACGCATACCTTACAAGAATGGCTCTTTGTGTAGCATCGGGATTGACAAACTTTAAGTGTATTTAAAGTTATTGTTAAACTGGAACGTAAAGGATTCTAAAATCTAAATCTTTATTTATCAGCTGAGAGGAAACGTACGTTTCAAAGAACAAAATCTTATTTATTACGAAACAAGTATATAGGTATGTGTATATAGTATTCAGTATGATACAATAGAATAAAATGGATGTTATCTGGAAATCTCACACAGAGCTTCTTTCGCGCCACTGTAGAGTCGATTTTAATATACGGGGCCACTGCTTGGACATTAACTAAAAACCTTGAGTCTAAACTTGATTAAACCTAGACTCGGAGGCTGAGAGCTATACTTGGAGACAATATCCAGCTAAATCACAGCTCTATGGACCCATCCCTGATATTTCTACAATCTTATGTAAATGCGCTTTGCAGAACACTGCTGGCTAGCAAAATAATAAATTGGAAGTGACCTATTGCTTGGAACACATAGCCATAGTGCAAGACGGGTTGTTCACCCAGCAACCATTTACATTGACCAACAATGCAGAGACACAGGTCATGACCTTCTGACCTTGATGCAGGACCGTGATGGTTGGCGTAATAGACTCATGAATGTCCGAGATAGCTCGACCGAACAAAAACTAATATATATATATATATATATATATGCATTATGAAATGGACTAAGTTCGGCAATTATTTTAATATATTTTCTGTTTGTACGTTATTTTTATAGATACAAATATTTAAGTAAATGTTCTGCTTATAATAAAAGCCGGTAACTGTAGTTTATACTGTTTACTATAAAGAGAGAATTTACTTAAATATTTGTATCTGAAAAAATAACGTATAAACAATATATATATATATATATATATATATATATATATATATATATATATATATATATTTAATTAATTCATCGAGTCTGATAGAAACCCCAACAGAATGCAGAAAGCACTGGACGGCCGTTTCGTCCTATATTTGGGACTCATCAGCAGTGCGCATCCACTACCGAGAATTGAAACCCTGACAGTTAGGTTGTCAAGCGAACATCATATCAATATATATATATATATATATATATATATATATATATACAAAGGCAAACGCATAAACCCACTTGCGCACACACAAAAAACACAGATACAAAATAATATATGAAAAAGTTTACTTGTGATGCATTTCGTCCTTCAGGACTTCATCGGACTAATTTTGTTATGTTCGTTCGACTACACATTCGCACAATCGAGGGATGCTGGGAATTCTAGAATTTTTTTTTAACCGAATTCATTTAGAGACTTTTTTCTTTTTCTTTCCATCACTTTTGTAAATAGGTATTCCACACTGTGATATTAGGATATCTGCCAGAAATGGTGAAATGTTGTAAAGGCCAGGGCGCAAATTTACTGTTGATGACATTGCGATTAAGGCACTCTCTAGATATTTACGTTGTAGTGAATTATTTTCTTCTTTGATCAGAGTAGCATTTGTTATGTCAAAGTTGTGTTCAGTCTCGTTACGGTAGGCAACCAATGCATTTCATTAGGTACCTCCACTTTTTCGTGAAAAAAAAAACAGCATAATAGTAAGGACCCAAACTCAATATAAACAAAGTTTCGTCATCAAAATGTTTATGTTTTTATTAAGATGAAAGACCAAAGTATTCTTTTGATATTTTTGGAAATTTTTTAAATCCTTTCTAACACGTTCGAAATCTTGGTTAAATATCTTGTTCTGTTCACGTCGGCAGCCGACGTAATGATAACGGTTAAATTTTTTATTTTTTTGCGCTTTTTCAGGTGAAAACACATTGATTTGAAAATTCTTGCAAAAATCAATAAATTGTCAGATTTTAATGAATCTTTCAGAACATATTCAGAAATGAATGAAATTAGTTTTGAATCTTTTTTAGAAAATCTTGGTAAGAAATATTGTTATTTTTATATATGAAACCACCCACTTACATAATTTCATAAAATTTAGAGAAATTCAATTGGGGTGGGGATTTTAATTAGTTAAAAGCAGGATTCATTGGATAAAGTAAATCATTATCTTTTTTTATTTTGTAAAACAGTTGCCCCTTTCACCGAAAATCTGCTCTGAATTTTAAAATAAAAAATGAAATAATACTATGACATTCTTCAATTAGAAAAGCTTTTAATTGCTTTGATAAATAAGATTTATCAAGGACACTATTGTCTTAAGAAGTACATTTTTTTTCGATGAATAATTAATTTTTACAAGAACTGTTTTCATTTTTTTTAAATTTTAATTAAACAATTTATAATATTAAAAAATCGTTTAAAATTCTGCATTGCTTCAAGGCGGCGGTTTTGTGATATTGTTAAACGAAAAGTATATTTACGAATCAAAAATTAAAAAGCTCATAACAGTCGTTTATACCTAAATATTTTAAAAAATTAAAAAAAATTAATGGATAGACGTTCCCAATTTCTAACTATGGTAAGCCATAAATGATATTATACTTTAAAATGTCACTTGATTTAAGAGTCATCTGGTGCTCTGAAAGTCTCTCAATTTCATTATTCAGTTCCGTTTCATCATTAACGTCTTTGCAAATCATCCCTTCAAAATTTTAAAGGAAGTTTTACTTTTTTGATTACTATTTAACTAAATAATTGCATTTTATGTATCTATTTTAGTGTGGATCATACTTCAGTTAAGTAATTTTTATTTAAGTTAGTAAACTTAATAATCTAGAAACGAATAACCCAAATTTCATAAAGCATCTTGAAATTTAAGTAAAAGTCAATAAAATATTAAATAATTGCTGAAAATGCGTTAATTTATAAAAATTACTACGTAGTTAAAAACAAAAAAAAATGCGTTCACTTAGAATTCGTAAATTTATGCGTCAATTCTGGTCATCCATACTAGCTGTCATCACCTCGGAACTTATCAATATGTCAATAAAGATAAAAGAAAAAAGATGACCCGTCGTTAAAATATGCTTGTTTATTACTTTTTATGGTATAAGTAATATTTATTTCAAATCAGATTAATTTAACTTTAAATTTGCCAATTTTACTCAACGTGTCACAAATATATATTTTATTTTTGGAAGAGTTTTAAAACCGATAATTTTGTTTTGATTACAAATTTCTTAAAATTAAGAAAATGGCCGCTTTTAAGAAATTTTTCTGAAATCGGCCAAAAAGTTGAGATTCCGAGCTATATAATTTCTATTTGAATATTTTACTTACTTGAAATAGTAAATTTAATGATTTACCTTTCAATTAAAGCTAAAATGAAATCTTCAAGAATGCTTTTTCAGTTTTAAAAATTCATTTTAAACCTTAGATATCGAAAATTCACTGGACGTACATACATTTGATGTATTATTTTCTAAAATGACCCTTTTGTGTTCATATAATCTTTTATTTAGATTCCTTGAGGTTTCTCCTATGTATTTTTGTGACATTTATTACAGGCAATGGAGTAAACGCCCTCTTCGGGTTTTAGCTTATTGTTTTGTTTAGTATCTGTTGTTTTGGATGTAATAGTAACAAATTTTATGTTGAGTTTAGATAGATTCTTTTCGATTGAAGATGTGATAGAATTAGTTGGTAGGACAATATATTTTTTGACTCATTGGGTTTTATCAGGAGGGGACCTTTCTTTTGTTTTGAAATATTATATGAGACTTTGCTTCGAATTAAATATAAAATAATTAGGATACTACAGAAGTTTGAAAATGTTTTCAGTGTATTTCTTTCCTTTGTGTAAATAATCCGAGCTGCATATTCTTAGAGCTCTGAGGTAGAATTAGAGGATTATACTGGATTTTATTTTGTTATTATGATGGGAATAAAAAATATATTAGGGCGTTTTTGTTGGTCAATTTCTGGGGGACATCGACTTTTGCTAATAAAGCGTAGCGTGATATCGAGGAAGGTAAGGAATTGTGTGTTTTCCATTTCTTATGTAAATTCTATTGTGCGTTTTCGACTTTGTTTACTTGATCTGCTAGGTCGGAAATCCGTATATAAGTAGAACATCATCAATGTAACGAAAGTATGTTAATTGTTTGGGTAAAATGTTTTGGAAAGGACCAAATTCGAGAAATTCTAAATTACATGCCATTACTCCACTGAGAGGTGATCCCATTGGTAATCTAATTTTTTCTTTGCGACAATCATTATTGAATGTGATACAGTATTGATGTGATGAGCCGGCAGATTTTTATCATTTTAGCTGTTGATAGAGAGAGCTTTATCTTTGATTGTGTTTGATGCTTTTTTTAGGAGATTTAGGCATTTTTCGTCGGGACGTTGGTGTAGAGGGATTTTCTATCCAGGCTGGCCATGCGTTTCCCGTTCATGTTCATTTCCCTTAGTTTTTCAACTCGGCTGCCTGAGATGAACTGATTGTTCCAAGGAAAGGGGTTAGAATTTTTGTTATGGATTTCGCCAGTTTTTTGCTGGCTATTCCTGAGATAATGCGACGCATTGGGGTATCAGTTTTGCGGGACAACTGTAAAGTTTAGGTGATCTGGGGTGATATTCTATGAGTCTGTATCATGTTTTCATTTTTAATTAGTTTCCTGATTTCCTTGTTAAATTTTTGTATTTCGTTTATTTTTTTTCGTATGTGTCGCTATCTTTGTGTAATGAGTTAATTTTTTTCTTTGTATGTATTCTTGTTCATGATCGTAGTCCCCCCCTCCCTTATCAGAAGGAGTGATGTGGATTTCTTTATTTCTCGCTAGGTTCTTTAGTGCATTCAGATGTCTCAATGGTAATGTATTTTCATTGTTGGTTTCTATAGTAGCAGTGATAATGCCTTCAATGAAACCTTTGGTCAAATTGGAGTCGTTTTGCTTATGATTTTTTATTATAGTGTCTCCTTTCCAGTGGCAAATTTTAAACCGAAGCTGAGGATTTCTCGTTCTTTAGTGGAAAGCTTTATGTCCGATAGATTTTCTATCAGATTAGGCTTTTCAACATATTTCGACTTGCTTTTGCGTATTGGTTGCTGAGTTTTTGTCTCAATTTGTTGTTTTGATTGTCACTCATTTGTATGATAGTTTGGTGTAGTTGAGCCATTTCCGGCTTTGTTGCAACGTATTTTTTGTGGAGCTGAATTCCAGCATTTCTGGATCTTTTAGCGGTTAGTTTTTCCAGTATATCAAATTTTTAATAAAAAAAAAAAAATCCAGAACTGCAGGAATGCAACCCCACAAAAAATTCCTGACAGATCTTCTAATATCACAGGGTGGAATATCTGCTTACAAAAGTGATGGGAAGTAAACGACCCTAAATAAATACAGCTGAAAAAAATTCTAAAATTTCCAGCACTCCTCTGCCGTAGGCATGTGTAAGTCCTACCAACATGACAAAATTAGTCCGACGAAGTCCTGAAGGACAAAACACGTCAAAAGTAAACTTTTTCCACTTTGTCATAGAATTTCCCCAGTACTGTTCTTGGTATATAGAAATATATGTCGTTATTTCTCCCCTCTCTCTCTCTCTCTCTCTCTCTCTCTCTCTATCTATCTATCTATCTATCTATCTATATATATATATATATATATATATATATATATCTGTGTGTGTGTGTTTTCAAATAATCGGAGCCGATTTTGTACAATAAATGTGTTTTCAGTGAAACTACTTAAATCTATTAGCATTTTTCTACAATATATATATATATATGACAGCCATGATATACGCTGTTCAATGAATAATGTGGTTTCTTTTGAAATACGAAGTGTCTCATAAATTAACGTTTAAAGTAATATATATATATATATATATATATATATATATATATATATATATATATATTACTTTAAACGTTAGTGTATGGGACACTTCGTATTTCAAATATATATATATGTGTGGTTTCTATTTGAAATACAAAGTGTCCCATATACTAACGTTTAAATTAATATATATATATATATATATATATATATATATATATATAGAACTTCGTATTTCAAATAGAACCCATATATATATATATGTTTGAAATACATATGAATGAAGTGTCCCATACACTAACGTTTAAAGTAATATATATATATATATATATATATATATATATATATATATATATATATATATATATATATTAAAACGTTAGTTTAAAAGTAAATATACAGAAGTTACTCGATCAAAAATATTTACCATCATCATTTCTCTATAAAATTCTTGAGAAAGGCATGAATACAACTCTCCCTGTATGTTGTCTTAGTGTTATTTATCTGCAGCCAACTATCAAACATGGCTGATTTTCAGTTATGGCATTCTTTTTCCTCACTAACACCACTGGAAACTAATAAAAATACCGTTCTCTGCAATAGAGCGATAAATAAGATTCTAGAATAGCATGACAAAAAAAAAAAAATAGCTTGCAATTGTAAGTCTGAGCTCTTAGATAAGGTCAAATAGGCAGCTGATTTAAAAAAAAAATATCTTTTCTGTGGTTAACTGGGGCAAGTAAAGGCTTGTTAATTTTTAACGCCCCCAAAACAAAGCAGTTCTCTTTTAATCGTCTGAGAGAATCATTTTATCTTCCACCAGCATGGCTGATGCTAACCTCCAAGAGCGTGATTCATTGCGTGTTCTAAGACTAACCTTCTCAACTTATGACATGAAAGACTTTATCGAACCAATTTCTAGGTTTGATGCTAGGAAAGTCAGTTATCTGTCTGGTGCTAGACAATATTTCTCTCCAGAATCCATCTTACATATATGTAAGTTGATTCTTCTTCCTTTCTTTGAATACTGCTGTCCCATTTGGGTTAGTGCTTCTGCTATATATTTAGAGATTATTGATAACGTATAAAGAAGACACTGCAATGTTATTGGTTCTGACCTGGCATCTTGGCTTCAGTTACTTTCCTACCGTCGTAACATAGCTACGATGTGTCTTTCCTAGAAATGCTTTCATGGTAATTGTTCTGACGAACAGATTTCGTGGCTAGATTTTATGAATTTAAGCGCAATACTAAATTGGCGCAAAGATCTCATCATCTTACACTTAAAATGGATAGATGTAACCGTAAGTTCTATGCTAAGCGTTTCTTCTATCGCACTTCTTGTTTGTGGAACTCTTCCGGCTTCATGCTTCCCAATCAACTTTGATCTTCAAAAATTTAAATGCAATATCAATTATTCTCTACTGTCTATTTAATTATTGATCTTTTAATGCTCTCTCACTCTCTCTCTCTCTCTCTCTCTCTCTCTCTCTCTCTCTTTAAAGGTGTCCTTTCCCCATTCGCTAATACTCAGCAACCCCTTGAGTCTTAGTGGCTTTATTGCCTTGCTTAGGATGAAATTATAAAAAAATACGACTTTCCTTATCAAATCAGTCTCTGTATATCAACAGGTTTCAGCAATTTCGGATTTTGCAGTAAGATTCACCTTGCACAAGGCCCGGGGGCCACTCAAGGCAGAGAGTTGCATTACGAGGCAGTTTATGCGGATAGAAGGGGAAGGTAACTGTTAACCCCACATTTGAATTGGTTAAAATTGTAGTGATTGGGGAAATATCCTCTTGGGATTCGGTTCCACAGAGCAGTGGTTCGCTGGTTGAATTTGTTTAAGGGAAACCTACTTCTCATTGATAGAAGACAGGGGTGGGGGAATGTGGGCGTTTTGCTGCAATGTAAGTGCCATGGTGGGTCCTAGCCCTGAAGGTTAGAACTGGTGGCACCAGGGAATACAGTACCTCCTCCATGGGTGCAGCGCCATAATCTTTTGTGTATAGATCACTAGGGTGATTAAGATGCAGTTATAAAAAAGCAGAGAAATTTCATGGAAAAAAAGCTTATTTCCATGTATAAAATGCTCCTGATTTTAGAGCAAAGAAAATGACCAAAAAAAGGAAGAAAATAAATGAAAAAAAAAAAGAGACATTTTGTTTACTTTTGTGACCCATACGCTTTACAAAAACATGATAATGACTATTTACACTATTTATATTTGAATTATTGTCCTCATCTTTGTTGTTGTTATTATAATGTTTTAGCCATTGTGTTCTCCAGCCTTCCTCAGGTGCATATTGATCTGGGTAATCTACCAGGAATTCTGAATTGAACCCTTTATTTAATCTACAGAAGTAGACTGTTCTCATTCCACTGCCCATACCATTTTTCTTTTACAGTGAGGTTCACCTTATACAAGGCCCAGGAGCCACTTCTGGTTCATATGGATAGGAGAGTAAGCTAACTGTTAACGGTAGACTTGAACAGGTTAAGATTGTAGTGATTGGGGAAACATCCACTTGGGAGTTGGTTCCACAGAGCAGTGGCTTGCAGGAAGAAGCTGATTAAGTGGAACTTATTTCTCACTGATAGAAGACGAAGGGAATGTAGGTGGTTTGCTACTATGTAAGTGGCATGGTGGGCCCTAGTTGTGAAGGCCTGAACTGGTGGAACTAAGGAATGTAGTTCGTCCGAGCACTTTCTGCAGAAGTAGCGATAAAGTAGTGAGAGGTTTACCACATCTAAACTATGAGAAAGAAGCTGGGAAATAATTTGTCACACACATAGACACTTGTAAATTCTATCGAGACTTGAAAGTGATTTGGAAACTAAAAACAAAACAAAACAACTTCAACAAAAAATTACTTTGTGTATTGAATATAACCTGACTGGATGTTTACGGTTTTTTCAGTTAATCTTTTTTGAATTTTCGAAAAAAAACGCGTTGTCTCTCCTTGAGTTCAGAACGCCATCTTATGTATATAAGAGTGCTCGATTTTAAATGCTTTAAAGGTAGCTTTTTAATACACATAAAAAACATATTTTAATTATTTGATCATAGGTGATGCTAGCAGGTTTGATAATAGTCGGAAATAAATAAATTGGTTTGTTGGCCAAATTTGAATATTCATAATTAAATATCTTGAAAATGTTTTAGAAGGCGAAATAGCGTTTATAATCTGAATTGTAGAATTGCCCATTTTTACGTTTCACTATATAGAATCAAACGACTTGGGCACCTCGTGGTGGCGTAATGTTTAGCAAGCTTGTCTCGCTAGAACAATTACGACTGACTAGTGAGTTCGATTCGCACTGGGTGCCCCCTACTTTCGGCCTTGTGCCACATCTAAGCTATGCTTGGAAAATCAATACAGAATCAGACGACTCACGAACAAAAGTTTGAGTACATTGTGCCATCATAGCCGAACACTAACGACTGATGTATGTAAGCAACAAAACCCCGAACATTATGCTAAGCACTGAAACCTACTACTTCAATATATATTTTCATATACGGTCTGTGTTCAATATTTCGGGCATCGATACGTAGAGAGTGTATAAAATAGAACAGTCATGGGAGCCACAGGCGAACACAGGCGTCTTGCACACGCGCGCAGAGCCAAACATGCTGACACATGCGCACTGAGACACGTATGCTGGCACGCACGCGCAGACACGTTTCTCGCACACAGATACGCGCCACCATATATATATACGTAATAACATTTATTTCAAAGCGATTGATCTAACAGAAGAAATTGTTTCCCTGACTGTTGTGGCAGCACAGGGCGGAGAAGAGAATGATACGAGTTATTTAACGCGTTTGCTGTTTCTGAGGCCTCTTATTCTATCGGGATGATGGCTTCGTATTCTTTACATTGAGAGGATAAATGATATGAGAAATAATTTTGATAGCTCTCTGGTTTCAGATAGAGCTTACTTTGAAACTAGGAAAATTGTCTTTCTTTTTTATATTTATTTATCGTGCTTCCATTCTTTCTTTCCTTCCTTTCTTTCTCCCTTCCTTCTTTCCTTCCTTTTTCCTTTCTTTCTTTCTGCTTTCTTTCTGTATCTTCATTACTTTTTCTTTCGTTGTCATTTTTCTTTTTCTTACTTTGCTTTCTCTTCTCTTTCTTTTCTTTTTCTTTCTTTCTTTGTTTCTTTTTTTTTTCCTTTCCCTTTGTTTTGTCCTTTTTCTTTTTCTCTTTCTTTTCTTTTTCACTTTTTTCTTTGTTTCTTGTTTTTCCTTTTCCTTTCCTTTTCACTTTTGTCCTTTTTTTCTTTGCTTTCTTTCTTTTTTTTTTCTTTCTTTCTTTGTTTCTTGTTTTTTCCTTTCCTTTCCTTTTCTTTTTTGTCCTTTTTCTTACTTTTTTTCTTCTTCTCTTTCTTTTCTTTTTCTTTCTTTCTTTGTTTCTTGTTTTTCCTTTCCTTTCCTTTTCACTTTTTTTGTCCTTTTCTTACTTTGCTTTCTCTTCTCTTTCTTTTCTTTTTTCTTTCTTTCTTTGTTTCTTGTTTTTTCCTTTCCTTTCCTTTTCACTTTTTGTCCTTTTTCTTACTTTGCTTTCTCTTCTCTTTCTTTTCTTTTTTCTTTCTTTCTTTGTTTCTTGTTTTTTCCTTTCCTTTCCTTTTCACTTTTTGTCCTTTTTCTTACTTTGCTTTCTCTTCTCTTTCTTTTTTTTTTCTTTCTTTCTTTTGTTTCTTTTTTTCCTTTCCTTTCCTTTCACTTTTGTCCTTTTTCTTACTTTTTTCTCTTTCTCTTTCTTTTCTTTTTTTTTTCTTTGTTTTTGTTTTCCTTTCCTTTCCTTTTCACTTTTTGTCCTTTTTCTTACTTTGCTTTCTTTGTCTTTTTTTTTTCTATCTTTCTTACATTCTTTCTTGATCTTGTTCGTTCCTTTCTTTTTCTTCCTTTGTCTTTTTTCTTACTTTGCTTTCTTTTTCTTTGTTTTCTTTCTTTGGTTTCTTTCTTTCTTGTTTATATTTTTCTTTCGTTGTCTTTTCTCTTTTTCTTTCTTTCCTTGCCTTTTCTTTTTTTTCTATCATTTTTCCTCTTTTCTTTCTTTCTTTCTTTCTTTCTTTCTTTCTTTGTCTTTTTCTCCCGTTTCTTTCTTTCCCTCTTTTACCGTCTGTTTTTCTTTCTTTCCAGTTTTCTTTCGGTATTTATTTTCCGTTCTTTCTTTCTTTCTTTGCAAAACGATATAAATATCGTACTTATGTGTAGATTCCCGCAAAGGAACAAACTTAATCGCGTGTGCAAATGGACGCAAGAAAGTAGGGCGACATGAAGGCGCAAAATCTATCAGACAGCCTCTCTGACAGAAGAAAGCCACAATAAAATAATAAAAAAAAGGCTAGAAAGATAAAATAGAAAAACTTGCTGAAGAAGCATTTGCACAATACCGAGGTTTCTGTCGACTGCAAAACCTCCTCCTGCAGCCGACATGAATGTTGTATACTTTTACATGTGGATACTCTTCCTATCTGTGAGTGAGTCTGTAACAGACCTGGAAAAACTTACATTCGCAGAGTCAAGTCATAACATTTATACATATCAAAATATGTATATTATTTTATGTGCGTGCCTGCACGAACGCAAACACGCACACGCAAACACACACACATGCATATAATAAATATATATATATATATATATATATATATATATATATATATATATATATAATGAAAAAGACCACTTTAAGGTGCCATTACAATAATTTATTTCACCTAAATCCTTTTAATTCCGGATCATCAGGTAAACATTTTTCCTCTCATTTCATCGTTGGACGTTACCTGATGATCCGGAATCCTTTAAAAAGGATTTTGGTGAAATAAATTATTGTAATGGTACCTTAAAGTGGTCTGTTTTTTCATTAAATATTAGCTCTGTTCTTCACATTGAGCTCTCGGGATTTCATCCTCCTTGGATTTACTAATTCGGTTTACCAAGTTCTTCATAACTTATATTATATATATATATATATATATATATATATATATATATATATATATGAATGAAAATATAGTTTTAAGGTGCTATATTTATGGGATAAAGTGCTCAATATCAGAGATAGAGCGTATATTTATATATATATATATTTATGTATTTAGGCAGCAAATTCTCTTTTAGGCAGTCTGATTGAATAAATTATATACATTATGTTTGCTAATTTTTAATAAAATCCGTTCATACTCACAAATAACCTTCCTTGTATTGATATTAAAGGATGAGAGAAATGTGCTATAGATGTTTAAATTTCTTTTATTTTCATTTCTCAAGTACTTTCTGACCATCTTCAGATGGAAATGTTACAAAACTACATTGAGTAAATTTATACAAAGCGTCTTCCATCCACGAATTTTTCATTATGCTTTTAAATGCAAAACGAGTTGACAATCTGTGCTGCGCCAAAAAATATCCATTATGGAATTTTTCTCCCTGAAATATCGATACTTCAACTATATAAATCTAAATCAACCATTCCTTCCCCCCCCCATTAGAATGTCTGATTATTGCTGCCATATATGGTCTGGGGCACCTTCTGTTTCCACCACGAGGAAAGTTGGCTCTGGCGTTCTTGATAAGATCAAGAGAACCATTCGGATATTGCTGCCATATAATTGACCCTGATCTGGCGTTCTTGACGTCTACGGATATGTCACTGATCTGGCGTCACTCACAGACGCTCACAGTCGCCTCTCTCTCTCTTTTTTCTACAAATACTTTCATGGTAATTGCTCCGATGAGCTGCTTTCACTGGTTCCCAGACTCCATGAATTCAAGCGCCCTACGAGGCTGGCATCCCGCTTCCACCCTTACACTGTAGAAAATTTTAAATGTAGCCGTCTCTTCTACTCCAATATCTTCATACCTCGCACCTCTCGTCTGTGGAACACCCTTTCCAATTACTGTTTCTCTGAGAGCTATAATCTCCAACTATTCAAATGTAATGCCAATCGACACCTCCAGTTACCTTGATCTACCCACTATCCTTCTCCTCATCCTTTCTTCTATCACTCCTATCTGCTCTCGCTCCAAATCTTCTGCAACCCCCTGCATCCTAGTGGCTTCACGCCTTGCTCGGGGCGTAATGCTTAAAAAAAAAATTATGGCTTTCTCTATTTCTATATAGCTTTCTCCCTGCCTAGATGGCTTTCTCGCTACGCAAATTTCAAAATGGGTGTTTGTTTATTTTGGACACTCCCGAGCTCTAGAATTTTCACGTTTTTCAAAGTGAACGCGTCAGGTAAAAATCGAAAGCAAAAATGAAAAGTAAAGCATCATTATTAGAATACTACATTGTATTTAGCGTATAGAGGAATAACTGAAACTCAAAGAATTCAAGCAAGTGAATGGATTAACAAATAAAAAGGAAAAAAGAAATATTTTGAACTGTCGTCACGCAGAATGTTTCTAGAATCCGGAAGTGTCCAAAAGAATCAAGCACACATCTTTAAAATCGCACAGCGTGAAACAGTCTGTTAATTGGCAAATAATTAAAATATGTTTTGTTATGTGTATTAAAAAGCTACCTTTAAATCATTTAAAATCGAGCACTCTTATATACATAAGATGGCGTTCTGAATTCAAGGAGAGACAACGCGTTTTTTTTTTCGAAAATTCAAAAAAGTAACGGATTTAAAGATTAAAAAACCGTAAACATTGCTTGAAAATAATAAAATAATTTAATATAATACGCAATTATTATTTCTTTTTTTACATTTATTATATATATTATGATTATTACAATAATTTGAAGTTACGTATGCTTTGTTTATAATTAAAGCTTTAATTTTTTTCTACAGTTACCGGGTTTTCATGTATTAATATATATTTGTGTTTGTACAACTAACTTTATGGGCGTTGGCAATCATGGATCTCCACCATTTCCTGTCCTTTGTATCACTTAATAAATTTTGTCTTTTTGTTATCGCTTCTAAACCTTGTTCCGCCATCCATTTACTTAAGCTCGCGAGGCAGGTTATGCATTGTTGCTTCTTCCTTCCATTAGTCCTGTGAGTATTAGATTTTCCAAGCCCTCTTTTCTTATTATTTACCCCAGAAATGTCAACTGTCTCAATTATTTGTTCTTTTTGTTCCATTTTCCATAAATCTTCATCGTCGCTCACAGATGTGATCCACGATATTCTCAGAATCCTTCTGTAGAACCATATTTCTGTTTCTCCAAGTCACTTCTTTATCTGCGATGATATTGTTCAGCATTCACTGTCATATAGGAGAACTGATATTACATAACAATTCAATACTTTGTTTCTAACGACATCTTTCTGTTGCTTTCCCGGCATCATTGTCTTGAACCACATTTCTGTTGCTTCAAGTTGTTTCTTTATCTACGATAATATTGTTCAGCATTCACTGCCATATATGAGAAATGATATTACATAACAGTTCAGTATTCTCTTTCTAACGAAATTTTTCTGTTTCTTAATACTTTTTTTTTGGCATTTAGAAGCAATCTTTAGCAATCCCAGTGCTCCTTCGGATTTCAATGCCACACTTTCTGCCCTCTTTTCAAACACTTCCCAGATATTTAAAATGTTGTACTTGTTTGACTTTGACATCACTAATTTGAAATTTGCATGCAATGTTGCTGACAACCATACCTTCCGTCTTCTTGCAGTTGATGTTTAGTCCTTTCTTCTCATTTTCCTTCACTACCTTCTGTAAGGGTCTCCTTAATGTGTCTGTTATCAACACTGCATCATCTTCATATCTTAAGATTGTGTCAGCCAATAATGAATACAGTTAAGACTTCTAATTCTCTCAGAATCGCTTCACTGTCTAGATTGCATAAATCTGATTTGAAGAGACATCTATAAGTTCCAGATTATTCTAAAATTCCAAATATGTCAAGGTTACCTAACAGTTTCAGCAGTTCTTTGTGATGTGCTTTTTCAAACGCTTTTACATAATCTATAAAACACAGGTACACATGCTTCTGCACTTGTATTTCTCTTTCTGAAAATTTTTGAATTAAATATTGCATTCCTTGTTCCAGTGATTTAACGAACCCGCACTGTTCTTGTCCTTTTTTCCGATCGGATTCAACTGCGTGTTCTATTCATCAGAACTCAATGACATGTTTTGTTAGGTTGGTTGTCCGATGGAGTCCACATTCGTTTACACTTGGCTTCCTAGGCAGTGCTTTTTAAAATATATATACCTAGTTCTCCAGTATATCCCCACTGTTATATATTTCATGCCTCTAATCTTTTCAGTGCCGAAATCATTTAAGGCTGCCAGCATCTCTATTACAATTCCGTACGTTACATTAGCAGAAAATGGAGAATAAATTCCAGACGTTAGGACATGCATTCATAATCCGGACTGCGGATTTACATTAAAAAAAAATGTCATATAGAAAGAAAATGAGTAAGTACTGACACCGAGGTTCAAGCGTGACACTCTGGATTTATGAATATATGTTTTCCGTTTTTTAGGTGTAAAAATAGCGGTGTCAGGCTACTGACTGTAGTGATTACTGGGTGATTATTTAGTGACTATTAAGGAGAACTATCCAGTCGAATTAATGCGAATTATTGGGTGTCGTTGATTTGGTTTTTAATTTAGGTTTTAACATATTTTAATTTAGGTTTTAATATATTTTCCGCCAGGTGTAAAAATAGCGGTGTCAGGCTATTGACTGTAGTGATTACTGGGTGATTATTTAGTGACTATTAAGGAGAACTATCCAGTCGAATTAATGCGAATTATTGGGTGTCGTTGATTTGGTTTTTAATTTAGGTCGTTGATTTGGTTTTAATTTTAGGTTTTGCGAATTATTGGGTGTCGTTGATAATTTTTTTAATTTAGGTTTTAATATATTTTCCGCCAGGTGTAAAAATAGCGGTGTCAGGCTATTGACTGAGTGATTACTGGGTGATTATTTAGTGACTATTAAGAGAACTATCCAGTCAATTAATCATTATTGCGTCGTTGATTTGGTTTTTAATTTGGGTTTAACATATTTTAATTTAGGTTTTGAACTATTTTCCAGTCGAAAAATTAACTGACTGCGAAGAACTATCCATTTAATGCGAATTATTGGGTCGTTGATTTGGTTTTAATTTAGCTTTTAACATATTTTAATTTAGGTTTTAATATATTTTTTTCCGCCAGGTTAAAAAAATAGCGGTGTCAGGCTATTGACGTAGTGATTACTGGGTGATTATTTAGTGACTAACAAAAATTCAATCCAAAATTAATGCAGATTATTGGGCGTCGTTGATTTGGGTTTTGATTTGAAGTTTTAACATATATTTTATTTAGGTTTTAATATATTTTCCGCCAGGTGTAAAAATAGCGGTGTCAGGCTACTGTTGATTACTGGGTGATCATTTAGTGACTATTAAGGAGAACTATCAGTCAACGAATTTTGGGCGTCGTTGATTTGGGTTTGATTTTAGTTTTAACGGCTGTTAACCCGAGACGCTTCTAACGCAAAATTCAATGAAATGGTTAATTATCGTTGGTTGACCTATTTACATTATTCGGACTGTTGTTCTCATCTTGTCCTCTTTATCACAACGTTTCGGCCATTGTACGATCCGGCCTTCTTCAGGTGGTTGGAATTTCGAACTGATCTCTTAATTTCGCTCACTGGGGTAGACTGTTCTAGTTCATGTCTAATGGTTGTCAGTTATCAGTTATCTCCTGTTAATCCCCCTCTCCAAGTTCTTCACTGCCTTAACCAGGTATTGAACTCCCACTCTTTGGGTCCTGTCACTGGATCTAACTAATGCCTTTATCCACTGTGCCATGTGTCCTTGAGAGTGTGAGTTCAATACCTGGTTAAGGCAGTGTAGAACTTTCAGAGGGAAAATTAGCAGGAGATAACTAATAACTGACATCCATCAAACATGGCACGTGGAACAAGAACAGTCTACCCCGGTGAGCGAAATAAAGGGTTCAGTTCGACATTCCAACCACCTGAAGAAGGCCGGAGTGTACAGCGGCTGAAACGTTGTGATAAATATGGCAACAAAGATGAGGACATTAGTCCGAATAATGTAAATAGTGTCAACCAACGATAATTAACCATTTCATTGAATTTCTTGTTAGAAGAGCGTCTCGGATTAACAGGAGATAACTGATAACTGGCATCCATTAGACATGGCACGTGGAACTAGAACAGTCTACCCCAGCGAGCGAAATAAAGGATTCAGTTCGACATTCTAACCCCCTGAAAAAGGCCAGAACGTACAACGGCTGAAACGTTGTGTATAATATGGCGACAAAGATGAGGACAACAGTCCAAATAATGTAAATAGTGTGCATAATACCTCATCTCAGAAATATAGACAGGTACTATCTTGGGTTGACTTTTACTTCTTTGTTCGTGTTAAGTATTTATTTACGGTTGGAATTAAATACTGTTTTATCTTAACATTGAATTACTGAGTTATATTTTATCATTAATGGCCACCGGACGTCACAAAAAATGCAAAAAATAAATTTTGTACTTGTTATAATGTTCGTATAACTCTCATAGTTGCTGCTTAAGGAAAACACTGGACACAAAAGGTTGAGTAAAGAAGGGTTTAATTCCATAGTTACAGTAGTTCAGTGCAACAAGACTACGACTGAAAAGTGCTTCACCTTTGCGACCCCCTTTTTGTCACTGTTCTGTGAGCAGTAGTTCTACTCATAGCGAATGGACGAGTCCATGTTTCAATAAATAGAACTAGTGAAGGTTAATCAGTTTATCTACAAAACAATACCTTCTATACATATTGGTATGTGATATAGCCTGGCGTGCTTTACCGATTTAGCCACAGAGGAGCGTTTCGATTAGCAAGGTCGATTTTACTGTTTTTAAACTACAATTCTCCATGATTTTCTCTCGTACATTCATATCTGCTCGATGCATATCCAAATTTAAACAAATGATGTCACACATTATGAAATGGACAAAGTCCGACAATTATTCTAAAACACTATTTTATGTTTATACGTTCTTTTTATAGATACAAATATTTAAGTAAATGCTCTGTTTATAATAAACAGTATTAACGACATTCATCGGCTTAAATATCCGAGAAAATTTCATAGATAATATGCGTCCTCCGACAGGAATCGAACCTGTATTCTATATGGAACCGTCATATAGCCTGACGTGCTTTTACCGATTTAGCCACAGAGGAGCGTTACGGTTAGCAAGGTCAATTTTACTGTTTTTATATTATTAAATATTTGTTTCTATAAAAAGAACGTATTAACATTTACATTTGGATACGCATCGAGCAGATATGAATGTACGAGAGAAAATCGTGGAGAACTGTAGTTTAAAAACAGTAAAATCGACCTTGCTAACCGAAACGCTCCTTTGTGTCTAAATCGGTAAAGCACGCCAAGATACAGGTTCGATTTCTTTCGGAGGATGCATATTTTCTATGAAAATTTCTCGGATATTTAGGCCGATAAATGTCGTTAATACTAAAGTCGCCATATGTTCCGTGTTATCTGGGAAAGAAAGACAAGAAAAATGAAATCGAAGTTGCTTATTTAATCACAAGCCAATTTTTACTAACGAGATAAAATTTAATGCAGTGCTGCAGAAATAATTTCTATCAACATCACATGCACACATCCAGCTATGTTGGTATCTGCATGCACGCATATATATATAACCAGTTTTTGATATTACACTTTGTCGATGATGTCAGCGGCTATTTGCCAAAGCTTCCAATGGTTAATATTTGGGGTCAGTTGACAGATTGACGATTTCCGAGACAGACTGCAGTTCCGTGCAGGATACAGGTTCGATTCCTGTCGAAGGACGAATATTTTCTATGAAATTTTTCGGACATTCAGGCCGGTAAATGTTGTTAATATTGTTTATTATAAACGGAGAATTTACTTAAATATTGGTATCTATAAAAAAAAAATAACGTGTAAACAATAAATATATTAAAATAATTGTCGGACTTATAACGATTCCATCTGAAAAGAGTATGGGAGAAGGTACATGAGCTATAGAGTAATAAAAGGACAGACTTTCTCAGAAAATATAGTCAGACAGATATTTTACCAGCATTTTTTTTTACCTTTTTTTTAATCATTTCACTTCAAGTAAGGCAATAAAGCCACTAATCCGCAAAATAGAGAGAGAACAATAAAAGAACAAGAATCAAGAAGACAGTAGATAAGGATTAACATTGCATTCAAATTTTTGAAGCTCAATGTTGACTGGAAAGCAGTAAACCGGAAGAGAGCTCCACAGGTGAGAAGTGCGACAGAAGAAACTGTCCGCCTAGAACTTACGGTTATATCTGCGGCGCCAATCTATTTCTGCGATTAAATTCATCAAATCTAGGTACCATAGAGGAAAGTTAATTAGAACAATTACCATGAAAGTATTTATTTAAAAAAAAAACAAACGTGCAGGGAAGCTGCGTAGGAAAGTGACTGAACCCGAGAAGCCAGGTCAGGACCAGTAACATTGCAGATTCTTTGAATTTTATCTACTCACGCCTTTCCTCAATGACCGAGTGGGGTGGAAGCACTGTTTATTTTTACAAGCTTCATGCGAAATAAATAAATAGATAAATCTCTAGGAAGAAATGTCATTAACCCTCACACACGCGCGTACACACACACGCACATGCAGCACACACACACACACACACATATATATATATATATATAGCTAAAATAGTCTTCGGAGGATGGAATGATTTGGATTTAATCGAAATTAATTATATTGCTGTTCTTCCCAGTTGTTTTCTATTATGTCTCGGTATATTTTGTCGTAAATCCTCAGGAGTTAAGCATTATGGACCCTACTCGCTTCACAGACTGTGTCTTTCTTTCTCTCTCTCTCTCTCTCTCTCTCTCTCTCTCTCTCTCTCATTCTCTGTCACACACGCATCTGAGATAGATAGATAGATAGATAGATAGATAGATTTGATTTTTAGCTCCCACATGCATTCTTTCTTTCTCTCTCTCTCTCCCTCTCTCTCTCTCTCTCACACGCACACACACACACACACACACACACACACACACACATCTGAGATAGATAGATTCAAAGACTGGTACAGACTGAAATACGTATATATATTCACTGTCACTTAATCACACATACGGACACACTCTCTCACTCTATCTAACACACTCACTACCTCTCTCTCTCTCTCTCTCTCTTTCTTTCTCTCTCTCCTTCATTATCTCTCTTTTACACACACATACGAATTTTAGATATGTGTATAACATGGTGATAACAGACATTGGTAAGAAAGTAAAAGAAATATATATATATATATATATATATATATATATATATATATATATATATATATATATATAAATAAAAGAAAGAACAGTAAGATATAAAATCCGGTGTTCTTATAGATATTTTATTTTACAAAATAGTGCTCAATGTAAATTTACAGAGCATTAATATTATAAATTAATTGATTTAAAATATGGTTATTTTCGCTACACAGTTCAACCATGTTTCAAAAAATAGAAGCTAAAAACCCTAATTTTATTTTTTGCAAATAAATTAAAAGCATTAGTTCCATTTCATCTTCAAGCGAATTTTGGAGTAACTTTTAAAATTTACCGGGTTTTAAATACACAGCTAAAATCACGTTTCCATGGTTACAGAATATTCTACTCAAATTGAACACGGGGTGTCTAGATTTTCCTTATGACAGTATCATTGTATCAGTTATTAGCTACATTTTGGTAAGGGGTGAGGATGTATTTTACACTGAAACCTGACGTCGGTTGAATGGATGTCGTCTGAATTTTAAAAAAAAAAAAAAAAATTGTTTACCGTTAAAAATTTTTTTTTTTTTTAGGGAGAGAGAGACAAAGTGAGGGAAAGAGAGACAAAGTGAGGGAGATATTAACAGACTGAGATAGTCGTAAGCATAGTAACAAACTTAGGAAACAGACTGATGTATGCTTCACTATATCTAAGTTTTCGATAATATTTATACTATCTATCTATCTATCTATCTGTGACGCGGTCTGCTCATATCTATCCATCTCAGTCTGTTTCTTTCTATCTATCTACCTATCTCAGTTTTTTATCTATCTATCTATCTATCTATCTATCTATCTATCTATCTATCTATCTATCTGTGACGCTTTCTGTTCATATCTATCCATCTCACTCTGTTTCTTTCTATCTATCTACCTATCTCAGGTTTTCACTATCTATCTATCTATCTATCTATCTATCTATCTATCTATCTATTTCACAGCAGCGCATACGCGCAAATAAGCTCACCGTTGCGCACACACGCAGACAAATACGGCGCACTTCTCTCCTCTCTTCGCACACAAGCGCGAAGCGACGGCATATAGCCATCACTTTTGCTAGCAAAATCAATATTGTCACTAATCAAATTCGCCTGCAGAACCCCGCTAGACTGGAACGTACGAAGTAAATCGCGACCTACCAACACTGTTGCAATTCTCTCAGACAAGGTAATGCTGGTGCTTTCATGTGCGCGTGCATAATACAGTGCACGCTCGGGGACATACACCAGCCGACACGGGCTGCAGGATCCGCGACGTGCACATACGAGCAAGCAAGTCTAAACCAAGAATCTCACGACAACACGTGAGATTAATCTGAATAAGCAAAACCATATCGATGGACTCGTGTCTAATTCGACATATCACTCTCTTTCTCATCAAACTGATTTTAGAGGGTTTTTTTCGCTATCAAACGTCTAGGCATATCTAAGTCCGTATATATTCCTCTACCTTCACAGCTCATGACTTTTTGTAGCCTATTCATATCGATTGCGTGCTGTTCTTTATTGTAGTTACTATTGTCGTTAAGTTAAAACTCTACGTTGTTGTGTCCTCCATCTAAAGAGTCCATGTTTAGACTCTTCCGCCTACTATAAGATTAGTAGGACAAAAGGCTTCGGGGAACCGTGAATAGATTGAGCTCTAGTTCATTCGATACACTCTCACTAGTCGTGTAATACTCTTCTGGTATACTTACTGTTTAATACACGATATATCTGCAAACCAGGTTTTTGTTATTGCTTCCTTTACTTGATCACAACAAGATGGCGGAATGAACTAGCGCTCAATCAGTTGCCCGAAGCTTTCTGTCCTACTAATCTTATAGTAAGCGGAAGAGTCTAACATAGACTCTTTAAATGGAGGACGCCACAACACTCTGGAAACCCTTTTATATAATTTATAATTTATATAATTGTTGAAGCTTGGATAAGCATGGAATAATAATAATACAACACAAAATGTACGTAAACAAAATGTATTGAAACAAGGAAAAGGTACGCAATATTTACAGTTAGTTTTGGTATATTCTTGGGAAGACTGTTCCTGTAGAATTGGTTGACTTAATCGCAGTCGGGCAGAGTCTCTCGATTGGATCTCTTCTTTTCTTCCCTCGTCTTCCCGGTACCAACCCATATTTATATGGTCGGTACTCACTATGTAAATTATGTGATCGTACCAACAAATAATAATAAATAAAGATTTAATAAAGTCAAGTACGAGTATTGCAACAAAGATTTTAAATGTTTGTAGCAGCAAATTGTTATATAAAATACTACAATTAAAAAAATCTTTTAAAAGAAAATCTTATATACTGACGTTCTGTTTAACCATTCAGTTACAGCGAACTCTCCGATTAGAAAAGTTCAAATTATTGCTTATAAATACACACCTTCGACGATTTTTCTCGATAATTCATTTCTTCTCAGAAATGTAAACTAACGTAAAGAATGACAACATATTAGATAAAATGTATTGACATTTCTGTGATAGATAATAAGGAAAGAAGACTTGGAGAATTTGGTACTCATAGGACATATTAAAGGTAGAGTGGAACAGAGAGTAACCTACCTAACAAGCTTGTGCAAATGTATAATGTCTAGTGACTATGAATATATATATGAATATATATATATATATATATATATAGATAGATAGATAGATAGATAGATAGATATGAATATATATGAATATATATATATATATAGGAATATATATATATGAATGACATATATATATATATATATATATATATATACATTCATATATATATTCCTATATATATATTCATATATATATATATATATATATATCGATTCTCCCGTCGGGTTCGACGTATGAGGGTCAAGCAGATCAGTTTCCAGGAAACTGACAGCCTGACACCGGCACATGAGATTCGATTATAGTGGTGAAGGCTTCGTGCAGGACCATCCACACTTTTTGAAGGGCCGAATACAGAGACCTGGTGCACTACGTGCTGAAGGTCCCCAAACAACCCCCCCCAGGTTTTGAATTCAGAGTTGTCCTTCTCCTAGACCAGTTGCCATCCGAGTCTATAGAACCCAGTCTGTCCTGCTATTTAACCCATAGCTGGAGGGAGAAGAAGAGGATTCACACCTTTCCAAAGGGTATTTAGCACGTAAGTGAATGTAATGGGTTCAACCTGGATTTGAACTCTGCGATTCCACAATCCAAGCTGGTATCCATTACCCCACTGTGCCTCCAATATATATATATATATATATATATATATATATGTGTGTGTGTGTGTGTGTGTGTGTGTGTGTGTGTGTGTGTGTGGGACAAACATTGCTAAAATGATATGAAGTTGTGGAGAGCCACGATCGCTCATCTCCTGAAGGAAAACGAGGATTTTTTTAAGAAAACTGAAACAATAAAAGACATTTAAACTTGGAATCAGAAAGAGACAGTTGAAATTTATGGGCGGCATAATGAAGAAGGAGGTTTTGGAGAATTTGACACCCACAGAATATATTGAAGGCAAGAATGGCAGAGGGAAACAGCAGTGGAGAACTATGATCGTTCACGTTTTGAAGGAACATCCCACATAAAATGAGAAGATTGCGCATTTCCTCATGAGCGTTGTATGTGCGAACAGTAGTGAGAACACGCAATGAAGTTTAACCCAGGGCACTGGACTAGCTAATTGGTCTACTTACCGCACTCCACCACCATGGTGTCGGGATCAAACGGCCGGTTTTGGGGAGCCCAAACACGTTCACGTGGGCTAAGTCCAGAAATTGTCCTGCAGCCATCATCTCGTTGCCGTCGATATTCTACCGACGTCCTCTCGAGGGTCTAATGAGGACAGTGCTGGCATAGGGATGGAATACCCGGGGCTAGGTATCCCTCATTTATCTTTGTACTCTCCTCGAAGAAAAAGACACGATATAGAGGTAAAAATGTAGCCACCAGACACTACTCACGGCTAACTACCTAATATTTACGCCTCACGCTACACGGTGCCGGGTTGTAACACAAGGTCGGTTCAAAGTGCAGAGTCCAAGCACGTTTACCTGGGTTAAGTCCCAAAATTGCCCTGCAGCCATCATCGCGCTGTCGTCGATATTCCACCGACGTCCTCTCGAGGGTTCAATGAGGATGCTGTTGCCATAAGATTGGAATCCCCAGGACCAGGCATCTTTCTTTCAATTTTGTGCTCTCTCCAAAGACAAAGATTAAATAAATGTATCTACATATCCCAAAATGTGTGGTTGGCTAATCAAGGCTAACTAATTATCAATTACCCTCAAACAGCTGCTTATTATTATATTAATGCATGTCTGTACACGTAGGTGTGTACATGCGTATAATCAAAGCTATATCTATGCCAGTAATTCCCAACGTGGTCCAGGTGGACCACCGGTGGTCCACATAGCATTTCTAGTGGTCCACAGATAAATTATGAGCCATGAGATGAAAATAGACTTGGACATGAAAGAGAATGCGAAACTGAGAAGAAGAGAGACAAAGAAGGTGTCTTTGCCTATATATCGATAAAGGACTCACACCCAAATATTTTTCAACATGTACAAGTAAGCATCATTTCTTTCCCTACCGCATGAATGGTGGAATCTGGATTTTCGGCTGTTGTGGATGTTTTCAATAAATTAGATCTCAGCATCAGAGGAACTCTCAGACTAAGATTGAATGACACCATGTGTTATGGGACCTTACCTATAATAACATAATGGACTATTCCATACGTAATAAATACTACGCCTCAAGAGGAAGCAGGGAGTTCAGTTCGAAGTCGGGCGACCGGCTGACCGGCTGAACTCTCTGCCTTCGGGCGGGGAGGAACCCGAACGAGGCTACGCCTTCGGGCGGAGTCTCTTTCGGGGAGGTAACCCGACCCTGAACCCGTTTAATACGGGTTCAAAGGGCACATTTTTGGCCGAGCCCACGGGTTCGGAGATCCCACGTTAAACCGGCCTTGTGCCACATGATGTCTTCGTGGGGGCGGGGTGACTAAATACTGTTCCCTCTGAAGTCTGGAGTCCAGTCTGAAGTGTGGAGTGAGGTCCGTCAGGAGTCCGTCAGTCAGTCAGAGCGAGCGAGTCAGTCAGTCGAGTCAGAGGCACTCCGAAACAGAGTTACGTTCAGACAATTACTACTAAACCTGATTGTTCATAATAACACTTTCTACTTCTCTGTATATATTCCTAATTGTAATATATGTGTGTTATTCCATATCCGTGTTCGAGTTCTTCTTTATTGGTTCTACCTTGGACTATCACCGTGGTACAAGGAACCGGACCATAACACCATGAAAATTGATTATGATATTTTGTGTCAGAAACATCAAGATCAAGGTAGTCACTAGCTGAACGGACTAAGACTGAATAACATCATCAAAATTGATTTTGATATCCTGTGTTTATCTTTTTACTAAAATAAATTTTAAAGTGTAAATAAACTACTTTATCTTTTCATTGAGTTTTTTAGCGTGAAAATTGAACAGCCTAAACGAAAAAATAGGAGTGGTCCAGTTGGATTTTTTTAAAGAAAAAAATGGTCTATGGACTGAAGAAGGTTGAGAAGCACTGGTATATACCGTTATATCTATGTTAAAACTCACATATTTAAATCGTGTATATTATTCATGTATACGTTTAAGTATACAGCAGGTTAAATCTAATTAAAATGTTTCCTTTATACTCACACTTTTTCATTGACACGCTTCCTGATAGACATACGAATATTGAAGATGTAGCATATGCTCGAATAACTATTTTATAATGCCTGTTTGCGCAAGTTTAATATAATAGAGTCCGGTAGAAAATAACTTTGAAACTCATTAGTCCGCCTTTGGTTTATTTTTATATATTTGTATATTTTGTTCAGTTCTTTTTTAAAACGGCAGCTAATTAAACCAGGAGTGGAGAAAGTTTAGCAAAATTGAAAAATAAATATAGACTGAATAATAAAAGTGATTCCGAAAAGTATTTGAAAAAATAACCAGCAATTTTGATTTGTAATAATGAGAACAGACAATTGAGGGAGATATTGAAGAAGAGACAGGATGCAATATCCATTCAAAAAAAATACTGAACATAGATCAGTGAGAAAAATATTGGGCAATAGAAATGAGTAAAAATCATTCACAAAATATTGTGGTGTAGGAAAGGGCGTAAAATTCATTCAGAAATATCAAGGAACAGATCAGTGAGAAAAATATTGGGCAATAGAAAGGGTGTAAAAATCATTCACAAAATATTGTGGTGTAGGAAAGGGCGTAAAATTCATTCAGAAAAATCAAGGAACAGATCAGTGAGAAAAATATTAGGCAATAAAAAGGGTGTAAAAATCATTCACAAAATATTATGGAGCGAAATGGTCATAAAAGTCATTCAGAAAACATTGGGCAATGGAAAGGGTGTCAAAATAATTAACAAAATATTGTGGAGAAAAATTGGCGTAAAAGTCATTTCAGAAAATATTGAGCAACAGAACATTGAGAAAATCTTGAGAAACACACAAGGTGTAAATTTAATCCAGAAAAAAATATCTGGAGATTTCCTGTCTTTTTGCTGACGAAGAAAAACTGCTATATTTAGGTTGGATAGTTTTGACTTAACCACACCATACAGCCGACATTGCACTTTTCAGATTACCATCTATTTCTGTCTTTGAAGAATTGACTTAATGAAAGCAAAAAGCAACTGTCTGGAAGAAAACAAAAGGCAACGAGAGAATTTCTTTGCTAAGAAAAATGCTAAAAGAAATCTAAGAGACAGTTCTAAAACAATATGTGATTAATATGGAGAAGTATATTGAAGTACCATTTGCAATTTGATCACAAAGGTCATGTTCTAAATTATACATAGAACAGAAACGAATGATACAGGTAGGGATATGAGCCGAGTTCAAATTCGTACCTATCCTGCTATGTTCAATTCTGTACAAATTAATTTACTCTCCCAATCCCCTTAGTGATTAAATAACAGGGTAGACTGGACCCTCTAGCCTTGTCTCGCAATTAGTCTAAGAGAAGGAATGTTCTGAATTCCAAGCCGAGGAAAAGACTACGGGTAATCACCCCACTATCCTGCCAAAGAAAGCATGGTAATTCACAAATAATAAAGAAAAATTAATGTGTGGCGAGCCATAATCGCCTACGTCCTGAAGGGACATGGCATTCTTTCTTATTAATTATTTGCCATTTGATGACAAAATACAGGTTTCAATTACGCATGCTCGTACCTTACAAAACGGAAACGAACAATACAGGAAGGGATTTGAGTTTTCTCCCTTACATTTGAGAGTGTATCGCTTCCGTTGAAATGAATATAAGGTTACTAAAGCACTTCAGGACTGGAGTTAAATAGATGTTAACATTTAAATCTTCATCATTTCTCATCAGAAGGAAATTAGTCGCCATTGTTAAGATGAAAAACTTACTGACAGAACGTCATGGTACATATTGCCACTGTTTATAATGAGGGGAAAAACTATGAAAAGATATATCGAAGCAATTTCAAGCGGCCGTAGTAGAAATTGTGAGGATCATGAAGCATTTCAAGGATGTCCACACCGTGGAAAAAACTAAAATGACGAAGAAGAAAGCTCGAGGCATAACCCCGTACAGCAAATACGTCCATATAGACGTCGAAAGAAAAAAAAACGAGGATTACAACAAAGAATATTTTAGCTAGTTTGGCTGACTCTGTTATTTAAATATCTTGACAGTCACTATTTGTTTTAATCGAATTTACCTCAAACAAGGCAGTAAAGCCGCTAAGATGCAAGTGGTTACTGGGCGTGGAAGAATTAGAAAACAGATACTTTACTAGGGAGCAAGACAAAAGAAGAGTAATCAGGAGGGCGGTAGGCAGCGATTGACATTGCATTTAAATGTTTGCACATTAAAGTTAGCTGGGAACCATGGAGTCGGAAGGGTGTTCCACAAGCGAGAAGTGCGAGAAAAGAAACTGTTATTGTTCTTTCCAGTATTAACAGAGGTTTCTTTCCTAACTTTTTGCTTGACGTGGTGTAGATGATCAACATCTCGATTATGTCATTATTTTCACTTCGAGTCACATCTGCTACCTATTTTAGTAAATGGCGCCGTTAAACTCTTTATGTGAGTCCCGGCCATCTTTGCCACCGCCACCATGGAAGAGAAAAGAAATAAGGAGAGAGGATGATGCTACCAATACTCAGATGCGAGCGGATGCCGACGACGAGTTATTGCTGTTGTTGGAAGCCCTCAAGTATTGGAGTTTCTGTTACCCCACTGCCAAAAAAATCTTCGGCTGCAGCACCAATGGATCTCCCAACAAGTCAATGACCCAAAACACGTGTCAAAGTTGACTAAGAAATGTTTTACAGACAATAACACCAACGTTTTAATTTGGCCAAGATAAAGCCCAGACCTTCACCCAACTGATAAGTTGTAGAGAGAACTGAAAATATGAGGAAAAAACTTCCAGCCTTGAAGAATGGCGACCATAGAAAAGAGTTCCAGGGCAAAATCCTAATTGCGATGTATCGGAATCTGAGGATGATTTATGCGAACCGGTTCCAGGCTGTGAATATACGCTTTGTAATTAACATATGGGTATGAATACTAACATATGGGTATGAATCATTTTGAACACGGTTTTTGTGATCAAACTGAAATTCATACTTCAATGACAGTTATTGTTTTTCCATATTCATAATCTATCGTTTGTTATTTTATATCTGAATGGATGCCAACCAGAATAATGAAATCATTTTAAAAAAATATTACAACTTTTGCAGGCAATAAATAAATCCATCCTCGGCTGTATGGAAACTTAACTAAGTCATTTAAATATGGTATTTTATTATCAGCAATATCTTCACAAAAATCATCGATTCTGAAAGACACAGCAGAGGTTCTTTTACCATATTCAGGATAGTCATTTAATATTTCATATATATATTTTTTTTTTTTTGAACAATAAAAAAATATTAGAAAATTAAAATCTTCAGACACACTGGGTTGTAGATTAATATTCTTTCGTTTTTATTATTATTATTTCATTTAGATTCCTCGACTAGTTTCGGCCAAAATGGCCATCATCGGGAGGGGAAATATTTCTGCTTGCTGGTAGCAGTAGACTACAGAAAAAAATACATATATATATATATATATATATAGAGAGAGAGAGAGAGAGAGAGAGAGAGAGAGAGAGAGATCATGATATCAAATCAATAAGTAGTAAGGATAATCCAAATAGATCTTTTTAATATAAAATATTAAAAAGATAGATCTATGAAGAGAGCTCAATGTATCAAAATACTATAACCTCTTCCCTTTATATATTTATATATATATATGTGTGTGTGTGTGTGTGTGTGTGTGTGTGTGTGTGTGTGTGTTATGACAAAGTAGAAAAACTTTTCGTGTGACGGGTTTCTCCCCTTAGGACATCATTGGACAAGGTTTATTTATGTTGATACGACTGCACATGCGCACAAATGAGGGACGCTGGGAGTTTTGAATTTTGATTTTTTTTTTTAATATGAATTTTGGGTACATAATGTAACTAATGTGTAGACGCATCAACATAAACAAGCCTCGTACGATAAAGTCCCATGGGACGAAACACGTAACACGAAAACTAATTTTTAACTTCGTCATACATCTTTCCTCCAAATCTGATCTTGATATATCAAAATTTATATTGTTATCCCATATATATATATATATATATATATATATATATATATATATATATATATATATATATATATACAGAGTGTATCAAAATGATTTTACAAACTTTGTGGGCGTTTTCCTCACACCAAAACAAGGACAAAAGCCCATATAAAAATATGTCCAAAAATCCTTAGTTTTTGAGTTATTCAGTTTAAACTTAACGCTAGACGTTGGTAAATGTACAATCCAAGATACAATCCCAAAATACTTATTACCATAGTTTGTAGTGCCACAAATCCTGTCTCAGCAACGCGCCGATAAACAGCAGCAACGGTTTAATGATTCGGCTGCCTTCGGCCTGGAAACGCAATCTGATACAGCCGTACAGCCTCGGATCCATTACCATTCGCAAGGTCGTATGTAAAAATCATCTCTGCCTGCTCACGATATGAATATCCTGCCATTGTTAAACAGAAGAATTCTCAGTGAACTCGCTAGTACACGTTAAAGGTTGATGACAGACTAGCCACAAATGTACACGATTGACAAATGTAACTTAGTCTATATTGAAACACAGCGCAATCTATCGTAAACTTACTTTAAACTTAATAACTCAGAAACGAAGGATTTTCGAATAATATGTCTATATGGACTTTTATCCTTGTTCTTATGTGAGGGAACACCACCCCAAAGTTTCTAAAAGTATTTTTGATACACCATATATATATATATATATATATATATATATATATATATATATATATATATATTTCATTAAATATGACAGACAAGGTGTTTTGATTTAGTTTTTTATACAATTTCTCATGTCGTCGACGATTTTTTCTTTTCAGATGATAAATTATATAAAAACTGTCCAATTGCAAAAAAGGCTAAAATAATGGAAGCCTTATTAACAAAAAAAACAAAAAACAACAGTCAATAATATCAACTATGAACATGGACACAATATCTTGACCGTGTTTTGAAAGTCAAAACGTTAATATAAATATATACATACAACAAACTATTTCTGGTTAACAGTGATATATTTCAACCCTGAAAATGGCTAAATGTATAGCCGAAAGCGCTCGGATAAAAAGAAACAATTGGACAGTTTTTATATAATTTATCATCCGAAAAGAAAAAAATATTAGATCACATGAGAAATTGTATAAAAACTCAAAGCACCTTGTCTGTTGTATTCAATGAAATGTGCATGAAAGAAGGATTGCTGCCTAAACACACACACACACACACACACACACACACACACACATATATATATATATATATATATATATATATATATATATATATATGAATGGACTGCTCATAACAGTACAGTATTAATATCAAAATTAAAATTCACAATGATTAGATTTCAGTCAACACCTGACTATTGCATGGGGCAATAAACTTGGCGTTGTGGTACCGATGAAAAATAAACTGCATATTTATTATTAGTATATATATATATATATATATATACTAAAAGTACATCGTTGTTCACATGTTCCGTCCATGATATCCTCAGCATCCTCCTGTAGAACCACATTTCTATCTCCTCTTCATCCGTATGGAGTCTCCTCTGCACCCGTACTGAGATTGTCCAATGTTTACTGCTATACAGGAGACAGATTCGAGTCTGTTTTGGAGAAAGAAATTTATAAAATCCTCCGCGACTCTGAGGTTATGTGATAACAGAACTTAAGTGTTGCAAATTAGAAGAAAAGAAAACGTCTTCAAATTTTGCTCACAATATAAATGTAAAGAAAAATCAATATATATATATATATATATATATATATATATGACAATAGGAAAATTGTAATAGTTGCCCACGCGTTTCGTGCAATGTGGACTTTCTCAAGGGAAAAAACGAAATGAATTTATTTAAACAAAGTAACTAATAATAACAAAAACAAAATGTCCTTAGCAACTGGAAGAATTTAGAGAAAGCTATTTTCATACTGTTAACTGAAAATTACGTCAATTACTGTCACGTGTGGAGATATTGTTATTATTGCTGTGTTGCTGTGATTCAATCATTTTCTTTTGATTTCATGTGTACGTTTGTAGTAATTCTGTTATGAAAGGTGAAATAGGGAAAAGGCCTGGGCGTAGATTAATATTTGGATAATATTCAATGGCGGCACTTTCTAGGATTTTCCTTCTGAGTGAGTTATTTGTCTTTCTTTATGAGTGTAGCTTTTTTTAAATCAAAATTGTAGTTGAATTTATTTCTATGTATGACTAGTGCATTAGCGAAGTTGTTTTTTTGTGAGGTCTCTTTTGTGCTCATAAATGCGTTTTTTTTATTTTAATTCCTACTTGTTTCTCCAATATATTGGGAGGAACAGTTTTGCCAATTTATTTTATAAATACCTGCTTCAGAAATATTATTGCTATTAGACTTTGAAGATTTGAGTATATCCATAATGGTTTTGAAAGTGTTTGTGACTATTTTAAGATTATTTAGATGGGATAGGTTATTCTGGGTAGTGGACGTAAGAAACAAGTAGAAATTTTCATATATATATATATATATAAAGGGTGTTTCATTAAGACGGACTATGTATAAGGGTGTTCCATTAAGACAGATCAAAGTCAGCAGTAAATAAATCAGTATTATTTCTCTATTGGATCATGTTATTTAAGTCATGGCAATTATGTGTAAAAAATAATATCGCCCTAATGTCCGCCAAATCTGAAAGAAAAAGAAAAAAATCATTAGACGCTTAAATTTAATTCACATTTAAAATCGATCCAAGTTATTGGAACAGAGTTTATATATATTTTATATATTATTATTATTATATTGCAGCGAGTGGAAGCACGTACGATATCCTGCTCGCATCAGCCACCAACCAGGGAAGATAACACAGGTAGCTAAAGCGGTACCGCCACGCCTGGTGCCACCAGCAGCTTTTGTTTTTTTGCACTAGACTTGTCAGTCTCTGTGATTTTTATACAGCACCAAGTCAGATTTTCTTTCTTTCTTCTCTCTCTCTCTCTCTCTCTCTCTCTATATATATATATATATATATATATATATATATATATATATATATATATATAAATTTATATATATATATATATATATATATAATAAAAAAAAAAAAAAATAAAGTTTACTAACTCAGAGAAATGAATTAGCTATTTTTGCCGTAATTGTCATCAATTTTACTTAAATAATATTTAAATATAAAATTTTTTAAAGATTGTGACCTGGTAATATGCATACTTATACTTGTTATGGAAAAATAATTTTACTTACTGTAAGTAATTCTAATACATTTACTTATTTTAAAAAGAATATTGTCTATTAAAATTAACAGTGAAAATATTTTAAAGTTGTATTTAAAATTGTAGTTAAATAAAACGAATTCTAACCTAAACATCTTTTAAAATTGTAGTTAAATAAAACATATTCTAACCTAAACACATCTCTCAAAGTACTATATGCAATTAAAAGAATCCAATAAAACACCTACAGTAAAATGAAATTAATATGAAATGCTAGAAGATGTAAGCCATTGAATGACCCTTATCCTTTGTACTTACATGAGAAACTATATAAACTACGTTTATAAAAAATAAAAGTTTACTAAATCAGAGAAATTAATTAGCTATTTTTGCCGTCATTCTCATAAATTTTACTTAAATAATATTCAAATATAATTTTTTTTTAAAATTGTGACCTAGTAATATACATACTTATACTTGATGTGAATAATTTTACATACTGTAAGTGATTCTAATACATTTACTTGTTTTAAAAAGAAATATAGTATATTAATATTTAAAAGTGAAAATATTTTTCAAATCTTTGTTAAATAAAGCATATTCTAACCTAAACATCCCCCCAAAATCTTTAAGTATACAAATAGAATAAAATGCCGTAAGAATTTTTGCCGTTAACAATAAATTTTTTTAAAAAATCCAGACGACATGCATTTAAAGGATGTCAAAATTCATTGAAAAATACATCCCTACCCCTACCAAAACGCAATTAATAACTGATACATCATAATACAGCGATAATGAACACGCAAACACCCCTTGTCTGGATGAATGGATTTCTCAGTATCCTTGAAAACGTGAATTATGATTTTTTGCTGTGCCTCTAAAACCCAGTAATTTTAAAAATAAATTACTCCAAAATTCGCTTGAGGATGAAATGGAACTGTCTTTAATTTAATTACAAAATTAAATTCGAAGCTTTTAACTTCCATTTTTGAAACATGGTTAGAACTGTGTAGCGAAAAAAAAACATATTTTAAATCAATTAATTTATAATATTAATGCTCTGTAAATTTACATTGAGGACTATTTTGTAAAAAATAAAAATATCTATAAGAACACCGGATTATATCTTACTGTTCTTTATATATATACATACATATATATATATATATATATATATATATATATATATATATATATATATATATATATCATATTACTCTAAACGTTATTTTAGTAGGTGCATTTGTTTGAGTTGCTATTTCAGATGTCTTATTTTCTTAAACAGTTAAATTAGTAATGTACAGTGAAGTGTACAATAAAATAAACAGTACCATTAATAATAAAAACAACAATCAATTTTTAAATTGATTTTTATCCGATAAAAAATCCTTTCAACAATTACTGTTGTTTACTCAAGGTACAAAACTGACGCCAACAAATGTAGATTGGTAGCAGTCCCAACGAGGGGCGTGCTTTGCTTTAATAGTTCATTCAAACTTTGCCAGTCAGTATGGTATCCGTAGACAATTTGATAGCATCACGCTTTAGCGGAAAGAAAAAAAGCGGGATGACTATTGGGGGGAAAAGGATACAAGTTCAGTTCATGTCGTGGTGGTGGTGGTGGGGGGTACCGTTTTTCATTAGTAGTACTACTCAATCTCGGTTGGATGGTATTAAATTCACTGTTTAAAAAAATCAGTGATACCAACAAAATCATGTGAAGCCACGAAAAGCAAGGTTTATAAACATAAGAAATAAGATCGGATTAAACAGTCTTCCTTCAAACAAATATATATATATATATGAAGAAAATATCTGGAAAAACAAAACAAAAAATCCTTAAAATGCGATTATGTTGTTTTAATATGAATGAAATGTCGACGTTTGACGTTTCTGTTTAATAACCTTCTTCAGGACAATATTCATTAAAAATACAATTAACATAATCAATATAACACGACGAAAACGATGGACATAAACTATATTTATATAGTGATCATATTTTAAACGGAACGCTGATCTTATATAAAAATTTCAGTTATCTGTTTGGATTAGTTGTGCTCTTATGTCCATCGTCATTTCATGTTGAATTTTATATCTTATATGTTAATTATGTTTTATAAATAAGTCCTGATGATGGTCGAAAATAGTCCGAAACGTCCGACGTTGACTTTATATTAACATTAATGCAGCATAATTACATATTAAGATTTTTTTGTTTTTTTTCTGTATATTTTCTTCATACTGTTTTTATCTGTATATATATATATATATATTGTGTTGTGTGGGGAGGGGGTAGATAGATAGATAGATATAGTCTCAAATGTACCCAAGTTTAACCTTCCTATATATACTTGGGCAATCTTCAGGTGCTGAGAATATATATACAAATAGCCATTAATATATATATATATATATATATATATATATATATATATATATATATATATATATATATATAATTAATGTGCTGGTGTTCTATAAACAGACACTTTAAATTAATAAATATGCTCTGTTCTTCACATTGAACGCTCTCAGGCCATTTCATCCTCCTTGATTTTAAATATTAGCTCAATTGGGTTACCAAATTCTTCAAACTTAAATATATATATATATATATATATATTCAATAAATCAATAGATGTTCAGTGGACTTACCTCATTTGATTGACTCTAGAGTTTCCGAAAATACCTTTCATCAGTGTTAGATGGTCTGAAAAATCTATTGAATTATTACAAGATATCATTTTTATACTTAGCCATGGGTCTGCAGATTGATTTAGTATGGACAATCGCCTTGAAAATCTCCTGGTGACGAGGACAGTTAGCAGCGCCTGTTACCTATTTGGTGAGTGATACCACAAGAACGGTTCTTTTTCAAGAATCCCTATATAATTTTGTTAGCATCTCTGTTGTTTTGACCACAGATAAGCTTGCCGAAAAAATAATGTAACTGGAAGTCGATATTATTCCATATTTGACATATGGCTAGCCCAGTACAGATGCGTTTTTGTTTTGTTTTGTTTTTTTCTGGCAAAAATTCAATGTTGAAATCGATATATTAATGATAGCGTTTTACATTTATAAATGAAGAATTCTTGGCTGAAACAGTTATGGATTTTTTTACAGACACCAGAGGGTAGTGTTCAAGCCAAAAGAAAAATCAAATATTCTAATTCTGATTTTTTTAAGCAGAGATGCGTATATACACGAATTTCTTGAAAATATTTGGTTCTGGTTGAGAAATCATCGTGAATATACAACACATTTTCTGGTGTTGCTGCAAGAGAAGGGTATTATTCAAAAAGGCAGAATTTCGAACAGTTTTTCGCCTTAATTCATGCGTTTATTTTTTATATATATATATATATATGTGTGTGTGTGTGTGTGTGTGTGTGTGTGTGTGTGTGTGTGTGTGTGTGTGCATTGCGTTTATTTCAAGCGTTTATTTATATATATATATATATATATATATATATATATATATATATATATATATATTGCTGGACACATATAAATATATGCTTAATTTCGTGCGTTTTTTTTTTTCATTTTTTATTTTTTTGAAAGAAGTCAGGCATAAGCGATCACACAGCTGACTCTCCAGCACGCGCATAACTTTTCCCATATATGCATCGATAATCTAGCCTCTTTTTCATTTCTGAGCATGCGCATTTCTGGTCTTTGGTGTGTGTCGTGTTTTTTTTTCTTTTGTTCTCATCACGCAACGGACGAACGCTTGATAACAGACAGAAAAAGTGACAGATCGAAAGAATATATATATATATATATATATATATATATATATATATATATATATATATATATATATATATATAAACTAAATAAATATATATATTAACTTAATTATATATTATATATATAATTATTATATATATATATTAATTATATATATACATATATATATATATATATATATATTATATAATTATATATATATATATATATATATATAATTATATATATATAATTATTTATAAATATATATATATATATTAACTTAATTATATATTAACTTAACTAAACTTTAAGTAAAAGAGATTACCCATCTAGAAACTGTCACGATTTAAATTTATGAACAAAATTCAAACGGATAGAGATGTCAACTTAATAATCAATATAATTTTTTTTTTTTAAATAAAAAAGATTATTAGAAGTAAACTTCTATTTTAAAATAAAATTTTATTCTTTTAATGTACGCTCTATGAATATTTTTCTAATCGACTCTTTCATAGAACAATTTTAAAAAGAATTTAAATCACTATCAAACATCAAATTAAATTCTTTGTAGACAGTGTAGACATTCAAATTTATATCAAACATTATAGTCTTTATGAACGCCCAAAATAAGTCTTTCAAAGTAAAACAAAATGACAGCGTCTTTTTCGAGCCTGTTTCTTTTCCAAAGAAAATTAGTGACACCTTCTCTCATGACTTCCTTCTTACTTTTTCTTTTTATGTCTTTTTTCTCCTCTACCCCTTCTATATCAATATATAACTTCCGTTAAGTTAACCGTTTAAATGTGTCAATGTCTGGACCTCCTCAAGTAATTTTAAGTATGAAAGAATAGAAATATTAAATTACATCTAACTCACTCATGTCTTCTCCCAACCCCCCTCACTTCCTCACTTTGTTAATTTACATATGCTTGATACGGCCCGTCAAAAATGTGTAAATTTCTTTTCATTTTTTGTTTCAACCTTTGGAAGTAAAGTCTGATGATCCGCAGTCCTTTAAAAGGGCTGTGGTGAAGTAATTTATTACATGGAACCTTAAAGTGGTCCTCCCTCGTCTTTTGAACAGGCGTTGAGACTTATCCGTTGTTTCCTGTTCATGAGTTGGTTTCCGGTTCCTGCTGAAGTCTGCTTCATCACTATACTCCTAACTTCTGTAACTGAACTCTGAAATTTTATTCACTATTTATTTAATTTTATTTTCGCTCTCCTCCGCCAATAGAGTTAGATAGGTTTGACTGTCGTCCGGCTCACAGTCTTCTCTGGTTTTCTGAACAGGAGTAGGGGTTTGTCCCTTGTTTTTTTATAATTAAGATTGTATTTCCAGTTCCTTCTAAAGTCTGCTTCTGCTCTATATTTCTAACGCTTCTTCTTTTCTACGCTAATATAAGTCCATACGGTAACCCACTACATTGAGTGGCTCTTGGGCTTGCTTTTGAATGAACTTTAGTAAAAAAAAAAAAAAAAAAAACAACAACAAAATTGAAGGGCATTATAAAAGCATATCCCACTTTCATATATGAATTATGCACAAAGTGTTACGGCGCGTGCTATAGGAAAACATTTACGATACTCCGAAGAAAATAGTTTTTTTTACTGAACATTTATTAACTATAGAGGAATAAATTACGATACAAAAAAGGAAATACTTCTTTTACTAAAGATTTATTATCTAAAAAAAATTTTATAGGAAAATAAAAAAAAAAAAAATAAAAAAAATAAAAATGAAACACTTTCATTATAATTATTCGGTTGAACTCTTCGCTATGGTACGAAGACATTTTTATGGTGGCGTAATGGATAGCGGCTCGGATAGAGGGATCAGAGAACCGAGTTCGAATTCCAGTCGAATCCATTACATTCACTTACGTGATAATACCATTGGGAAAGTTATGAATCCTCTTCTTCTCCCCTCCCAGCTATGGGTAAATAGCAGGACAGACTGGGTTCTATAGCCTTGGATGGCAACTGGTCTACTGCAGAAAAAATGTAAACAGATACATGATCGCCTAAGCGTATATCCCGCATGGCACGTAACTGACTGACTAGACTGGCGTCGAGATCTCACCAATTTAGAGATGAGCTGGCTAGATGTAACCGTAAATTCTATACTAACAGTTTCTTCTCTCGCACTTCTTGCTTGTGGATCTCCCTTCCGGGTCCAGGCTTTCCAGCCAATTTCAATCTGCAAAAATTTAAATACAATGTCAATTGCTATCTACTGTCCACCTGATTACTCTTTCCTCTTCTTGCTCCTTATTAATGTTTCTGTTCCTAATTCTTCCACACCCTTTCACCGACTTGTGCCTTAGTGGTTGTAATGCTTTGCATCGGGTGATATCGATTGAATCAAAAAATAGTACGTTTTATTTAGAATGAATTGAATTATCATAACCCAAAGTATGTACCTCATATCGTATGCATTATGTACCGGCAATTCTGACAGAAAGGCTGTCATTGGAACGGCAATAGCTCAGCAATGTAAACACTTGCGAAACGAAGATGAATGCTTATTTAAGATAGGAAAAAATCTATTAATTTCTATAAGGTATTTATTGATTTTAAGTAGCAGCGTGGATGACGTTTTTCTCTACATGTAACGACAAAAGCGAAGAAACTTAGGCTACGTACGAGGCAGGCCCAGTGTAAAGGAACTCCCCGTAGTCAGGCATGAATAAAAACAAAATTACGGTATCTAAATCTTCGCATAGCACATCTTACGGTAAATGTTTTTTCTCACCATTTTGGGGTAGAATTCATAGTTGTCCTCCTAGACCAATTGCCTTCCAAACCCGGTCTGTCCTGCTATTTACCCATAGCTACGGGTAGAAGAGGATTCACACCTTTCCCAAGAGTATTAGCAAGTAAGTAAATGTAATGGATTCGACTGGAGTTCGAACTCGGCTTTATGTACCGGTAACCCTGACATAAATATGTTCATTGAAAAATGCAATACCTAGCGATGTAAACGCGAAACGAAGATGACTGCAAATTTGACATAGGAAAAATCTACCAATTCTCCATTTATATGAGGTACATGTTGATTTTAAGTGGTCTACATAGTAGATGATGTTTTGCGCTTCAAATAGCGTCAAAAGGGGAGAAACTTAGGCTACGTAGGATACAGGTCCAGGGTAAAGGAGCTACCATAGTCAGGCATTAATTAAAACAAAAGTACGGTATCTAAATCTTAGTTTCATTTTACAGTTTTTCTTCTTATCATTTTGATGCCGCTTTGCACCAAAAAGAATGAACACCCTTTGCTTGCTATAAAATATGTCCTGGATGATGCTCCGTACTGCAATATTTGACTACGATAGGCCCACTAGTATTGGATAGAAACCGGGGTCAAGCTATAAAATGTCGCTAGAAACAGGAAAAAAGTACTAAATTGCTACGTGATATCAGTCCTCCTGTATGACAGTGAGTGCATCTCCTCAAAGATGAAAAAGAGGCTCGAAGCAACAAAAAAATGTGGCTCTGCAGAAGGATGATGAGGATACCAAGGACCGAACATCTGAGCAACGACGAAGTTCTGGAGAAAATGAAAAGAAAAAGGAAACTAATGCATAACATCAGGCAAAAACAGTTGAAGTTTCTCGGGGACATAACGAGGAAAGAGGGCCTAGAAAATCTGATACTCAAGGGGCAAATAGACGACAAGAGGGACAGAGTAAAACAACGCATATTCAGTGAGCTTGAGTAAATAGATGGCGGAACAGAGTTTAGGCGAAATAAATAGTATTTTTTATGGTCTACAAGTGACAGGAAATTGTGAAGAGCCTTGATCGCCTACGTCCTGAAGGGACACAGTACATAAAGAAGAAAATATGAAAACAAATCAGGTTAATCAGAAATTGTACCATACTTGAATTAGGCTTATAGAGGAGTATATGCGGTGTGTATGTATATGTATAATATATTCAAAAGGAAAGAGAGGGAAAATGCAGAAGAAAGATGGCTACAACGGAAGTTGAAGGAAGTGGTATCTGCTCAGACTGTAACAGAAAAAAAGTATATAAAATTTATATATATATATATATATATATATATATATATAGCTAGGCCACTCGTATTTGAGGATACCTGTCTACTAGGGCGGCTATCAAATCCCTATGGTAGACACTCGCTCAGGCATATTTGTGTTTATTCAACACCCGCAGAGACCACCTGTGGTTTATACTGCAACTATGCTGAACAGACCTTAGTTACAGTTTCCGGGAAAGAGCGTGTTATCTAGCGTGATCAACAATTTGAACAAGGCCAGAACACTCAATACCTCGGTCACGATGACTTGTGACTTCATGCTAGCAAATTTCACTACAAGGCACTTCCCAAAGCTGGTATCGTCTCCCTATCTCGTGGTGAGCGCGTTTTATATACATATATAAATACACACACACACACACACACGCACACGAAACACATCTTTATGCATTAGACATCCGTCACACACATATATTTATATATATATACACATATGTATAATGTATATGTATATAAAAAAGAAAGAACAGTAAGATATATAATCCACTTTCTTAAAATTCTTTTTGATTTTTACGTTGTTTTTTCAATTTTCATTTACAGAGTATTAATGATGATTTGGATCGAATTTAAATTCCAATAGAATAAATTATACCATGGAATATTAGTGTTTATATATATATATATATATATATATATATATATATATATATATAATGCATGTTTCCTTAAATAATATAGACAAGTATATATATATATATATATATATATATATATATATATATATATATATATATATAGCTGCCTTTGAGGAGGAAACAAAATGGATATTTATTATTAGCAGATAGCTATAAGATAGATAGATGGATAGATAGATAGATAGATAGATAGATAGATATGGTTATCATTACAAAGTCAATGTGCAGATTTAAAATTTCATAACGTCAGTTCTATACATGCTAAAATCTATTTGCAAATCGCATTGGTAAGTGTGATTAGTTTGTTTTTGTTTTTTTTATTTATGGTTTAAATATAAAATCTTTGTTGTTATTGACCATTAATTATTTCCTTATTTCATTTTCACAATTCTGATTGGCTTATACCATCAATAGAAGATAAAGAACACCATATCCTGCTATCAAATTATTTTATGACCGGTCTGACGCGATTAAAACTGATAGAATATAGCATTTCCTGAAATAACCGATAGAAGATAATGCTTCAGCAATATAGGAAATTGTCATGCTATGAAATTAAGGCCGACATTACTTCAAGAACAGAATTGTTTTATAGGATCATTATAAAGTCTCCATGACGTTTTGAGTTTCATAACTATACATAATAAAAACTATTTGTAAAGAGCATTAAATATGATTCATTTATTTTATTATAAAGGGAGTTCCAATAACTTGGAAGGATTTTAAATGTGAATTAAGTTTAAGCGTCTCATGAGTTTTTCCTTTTTCTTTAAGATTTGGCGGACATTTGGGAGATATTATTTTTAACACATAATTGCCATGATTTAAATAACATGGTCCAATGTTTAATGAAATATGTTTTTTTAGAAATGTGTTATTATTAACGGATAAATTTCTTACCCGTTAATAATAACACATTTCTAAAAAAAACATATTTCGATTAACATTTAATCTTTTGTGTCCCGTTACTACCTGGATTTACTAAAAGACAAATTAATTTCCATGCCTGAATATGGTTGTAAGTACAGCTGAAAGTACTAGCAAAATAAAAAAATACCTTATACAACTTGAAGTTATTAAAAACAAAGATCATAACATTCATCGAGAGGTTCGTGGGTTAATGTAACTTTAATAAATTTTGTTTGCGAAGATGTTTTTCGCCATTTATGTCATTAATTTTACTCATCTACTTTTTGTATGAATGATTCATGTAATATAAATTAAACTGCAACACATGTTTGATTTAAAAAGAACAGATCCGATGTGCAAATTTTCGGGATAACAACTGAGACATTACTCTATTTATTGAACAATTTAGTTCATGCCACATCAACTGAAAAACTCTTACAACAAAAAATTCTCAAATGACCATATTAGTAAAAAACGCACTCTCTTAAATTTTCAAAAAAATTCAACCTTAGCGTTGCGACTGCACGCTCCAAAACTTCTTATCCGTTAATAATAATACATTTCTAAAAAAAAAAAAACATTTCGATTAAGAGTTAATAAGATTAAGATTAAGAGTTAATGCCTGAGGATGGCTGTAAATAAGGCTGAAAGTACTAGCAAAATAAAAAAAAAATCCTTATACAACTTGAAGTTATTAAAAACAAGGATCATAACATTCATCGAGAGGTTCGTGGGTTAATGTAACTTTAATAAATTTGTTTGCGAAGATGTGTTTTGCCATTTATATCATTAACTTTACTCATCTACTTTTTGTATGAATGATTCATGTAATATAAATTGAACTGCACCGCATATTTGATATATATATATATATATATATATATATATATATATATATATAGGTAGTAATCCGTTGGTATAATCCTGCAAGTACTTTACACAATATAGAATTTGAAATATGGTAAAACTGACTCACAAAAGTAGAACACTCCCCCAGACTTTGAACTCTGATATATGGACGAGTTTAATACAAATAATTCCGAATTGTCTCTCTTTCTTTTTACCAAAGTTACCTCTTGATTGTTTTTTCATGTTTTCTTTAATTTCCGTGAATTCCCATCGAATTCAATTTCTCCTACCTCCATAATATGATTCCAGTAACGGTGTCTACTTCTTCGCCCTATACCTCCCAATAACTCCCCTATCACATACTCTCTCTCTCTCTCTCTCTCTCTCTCTCTCTCTCTCTCTCTCTCTCTCTCAATAAACAATACACTACAAACTGATACCATAAATAGTTGTAAAAATCCTGAATTTTAAAATTAAAATTCGCAGGTGAAAATGGTTATTTATTAAAGGTAACTTAATTCCAATTGTATTATATATATATATATATATATATATATATATATATATATATATATATAGAGAGAGAGAGAGAGAGAGAGATAGATAGATAATATTTAGTGGTAAATATACACATACATATGCAAAATATATAAATATATATACATAGGTGCATACATGTATTAGACATCCGACAACATTCATATTTCCCCCTTCCACTCACCTCTAGTAAAAAAACCAAAAAACTCTGTTAAGTTTTAATCTCCCACCTTCTCTCGTCTGTTACCCCTCTCTTTAGCACTAACATTCGTCCCACACTCTCATACTTACACTCTCTCTAAATTCTATTTTTATTTCCGGAGTTGTTCATTTCTGTTTACTTTTTGAATTTGTAGGTCTGATGAATTGGATCGTATTTACGATTCCAATGGAATAAATTATGACCATGGAATATTAGTGTTTAAGCCTTTTTATTATATATATATATATATATATATATATATATATATATATATATATATATGGCTGACCAAGCTCTTTAGTGTTATAGAACACGATTGGTCTAGGAGATGGAAAACTCTTACACGAAAAGCCTGAGGTATATTGTCTGCTTCGTCTGTGGCATTTATTTGCACCAACTGAGTGTATCAATAGTTCCGTAAAGTGTGGATGGTTCTGCACAAGCCTTCACCGCTTTAGTCAAATCACTTGTGGGGGTTTTCTGGCGGTTTACCGTGATTCGTTCTTATCCACACAGGTCACTTGCAAGGTCCGCTGGCGAGAGAGTGAAGGCGACGGTGTCAGGTGAAGGATATTACTGGAAGGCTCTAGCTGGAGATCTATACAGTGGCAGACCGATGAGTGATGGCCGTTCTTTCACAAACCCATGAGCAAGTGTGACACACTTGCTCCATATGCGGCCTCCTTTGTAAATCACTAGCGGGTCTTAAATGCCACTTAAGATTAGCGCACAAACTTTCATAACTGAATCAATAAGCTGGCAGATCCTCATACGTCGAAACCGACGGGAGAGTCCATTATTATTATTATTGTTATTATTATTATTGTATATATATATATATATATATATATATATATATATATATATATATATATATAATACCCACTGGAGAGGGAAGAGAAAAAGTCTCTCTTACATTCTAGCGAGAATGTTGGATCTACGTTTAGTGAGGTTGGTGGGGGTCTGACGACTCACTGGCTGACATTAACGGACAAGTTTAAAATTTAATGTTACATATGGGAGATTGTCGTGCGTGTGTTTTTTTTTTGTCTTTTGTTTATTTTGTTTTTTGTATTACTCTGTACAACGATAATATTACATAGCGATTTATTTACCATAGCTTAGATGTGGCACAAGGCCGAAAATATGGAGCACCTAGTGAGAATCGAACTTACGGTTCAGTCGTAATTAATCGAGCAAGGCAAGCTTGCAAATCATTATACTACGTCGAAGTGCTCAAATGATTTACTAAGCGTAGTTCAGATGAGGCCCCTTGGTGAGGATCGAACCCGCCATTCAGTCGTAATTGAGCTACCAATGCAATCTAGCCAACCATTACGCTGCGTCGAAGTTCTTAAACGATTTAGTAAGTGTAGCTTAGATGAGGACGCAAGGCTGAAAGTATGGAGCACCTAACGTTATCGTTTAAACGGTTCGAACTCTCTAGTCAGTCGTAATCGATCCTACGAGACAAGCTTGCTAACCATTACACCAGGTAGAACTGCCCAAACGATAACTTTACATAGCCACACAACATCGTAGACTCCCTGCTAAGTCGAGTAGCTACCTACTGTTATTCACAAGTATTCACATTATTAGCTCTTTGTAATTTGGAGGCACTTCAGATTATATACGAATAATATTAGACTAATCAAATTTTCGTATAGTTGAGATTAACATTTCTCTCACATCAGAAATTAATTGCTTTACAACGGAACACGAGCCTGTATGACGAATGATCGATCAATGTGAAGTGCTGATAACACAAACACATATATAAAAATCATTTACAATTGCAGCGGGCAGACATACACAGATATGTACACTATGTCAGATTTTATTAAACATGTCAATGTTTTCGCATTAAAATTGCTATAAACCTGGTCTGGTGCTTCTGCTATGTATTTTAGAGGCACAATAAAATCCAATGAAGAATCTGCAATATTAACGGTCCTGAGCAGTCATATCGGATTCAGTCTCTTTCCCATCGACACAGCGTAACTTCCATGTGCCTTTTCTATAAATATTTTCCTTGTAATTGTTCTGATAAGTTTTCCTCTTTGGTACTTCGACATTACGAATTTAAGTGCAGTACTAGATTGGCAGATAGGTCTCATCATTTTACAGCTGAAATTACAAGATATAACCGCAAATTTTATGCTAACAGTTTCATCTCGCAATTCTCGCTTGTGGAACTCTGTTCTGGCTTCTTGCTTTCCAGGCAACTTCGATCTTCAAAAATTCAGATGCAATGTCAATCGCCATCTTTTGTCTTCTTAATTCCTGTTCTTTTTTGTTCGCTCTCCTTAAGATTTTTTTCGGATCTTTCACACAAAGCAACCCTTTGTGTATTAGTAGCTGTATCCTCTTGTTTGAGGGTGAAATGATAAAATAAAACCCAGATGTTCGCAAAATCTTCCAGGATATGCCTACATGATAAATATACAATGTGAATTTTAGCTTATTGTTCGGGTCCAAGGTTAGGAGCATGGAAGAACAACACGAAACACAACAGTAGAAATAACAAAGAATATATTCCACAAGAAATAATACAAGTAAAAGATGTTAGTAAGACTGTCCGACTAGTTTGGCGTGACTGCTATCAGCTCGACTCGATTCACAACCGTACTAATACTGTTCTAATACTGTTCGTCTCTCTTGAGAGACGTAATATATATATATTGTTCGGAGGAGTTCATTCTGTCAGTCTAGGTCGGCACCATGACACTTATAATGTTTGTTTTTATTTTAAATATTAACAATAAAATAATTGGGGGCTTGATATTTTATGATGCAACTCGAGCGTTCTTCATCATTGTTAAATAAATATATTTAATAGCATACGAGGGTGGACTGAAAACTTTCATAGGCTGACTATGAAGGAGTGATACTAGAGCTGGAAAATCTTCTTTCTTTTTATGTGCCATGTCCTTTCAGGACGTAGGCGATCATGGCTCTCCACCTCCTCCTGTCCCTTGCAACTCTCAACAAGTTCCTTCCCTCTGCTTCCTCCCCCAGACCACGTTCTGTCATCCACTTGCTTAAGTTCGCCAGGTATGTGACGCGTTGTTTTTCCCTTGTCTCTCTTTCCTTCTATTCGACCCGTGAGTATCAGATTCTCCAGGCCCTCCTTCCTCATTATGTGTCCCACAAACTTCAGCTGCTTCTTTCTGATGTTAAGTATAACCCTCCTCCTTGTTTGCATCCTCTCTAGGATCTCATCGTTGCTTGCATGCTCCGTCCATGATATCCTTAGCATCCTTCTGTAGAACCACAACTCCATCGCCTCGAGTCTCTCCTCCATCTTTGAGGAAATCGTCCAACATTCGCTGCCGTAAAGAAGGACAGATGCCACGTAACACCTTAGTATTCTTTTCTTTGCTGCCAAAGAAATCCTCCTGTCTTGCAATACTCTGCCCAGCTTTTGGCATGAGTCCTTGGCCATCCCAAAACGTCTACGGATCTCAGTGTCGCACTTACCGTCCTCTGTCAAGACGCTTCCCAGGTATTTAAACTCCCGTGACTACTTGATATGCATTGGTTTCCCCTCTTTTTTTAAAAAATAATTACTTTCCAGTTAAAATGACATCTGACTGTTTAAAGACGACTTCAGAAGTGAATAGTAGCGACTTCTCTTGAAAATACACTTGGCATCGTCGATTTTATCAAGTACCTGCAAGAAAAGGGTTTAGCCCACAAGGATATCCACCCTGACGTGGTTGCTACAATAAGTGCTGACGCTACAGATTTATCAACAGCATAAAAGTGGGCAGCTGAATTTAGGAGGGAAAAGGAGTCTGGACGTCCTGCAGCTGCCACCACCGAGGAAAACGTTGATAATGTTCACCACATGATGATGGATGACAGGTGATTGACTATAAATCATATAGCCAATTATATAAGTATATCCCGTGAAAGAATTGAGAATATTCTGCACAATGAACTTGGCATGACGAAGGTTTCAGCTCGGTAGGTGCTACGTCTTCTGACACCTGGTCAAAAGTGCACCAGGCTGATCACATCACAGGAAAATTTGACATTGTTTGGTTTCCTTGAACGTTTCCACACTCAGATTGAGTCTTGCGTGTTGGGTTCGTCACTTTGAGCTGGAAACATGCAGTTGAAAGCTCTCTACTCGACTGCTTCAAGGAATAGCCAAGATTGTTTCATTTGCAGTGAAGGTGATGGTCTCCGTTCTTTGGGATGCAAAAGGCATGTTTAGTTCGTATCTTCAAAAGGGCCACACCATCAATAGAGAGAATTATGCCAACTCACTGAGGCAATTACGAGATGCTATCAAGAGCAAACCCACATAAAATCTGGCGAAAGGGCTCTTCTTTTATAAGGAAAGTGCTCCAAGTCCTTGGTCTCAATGGTTTTGAGCTGGTCGATTCCCCTCTATATTCTGATTTGGGCCTCTCGGACTATCATCTGTTCTCCAACATGAAAAACACTTGGTTGGGAATTAGTATCGCATTAATAATGACGTAGTATCTGCTATTGAAGACTTTTTTGTTACCAGCAGGATGAAAACTTCCTCACCAACGGGCACAAGCACTGCAACACCGACGGAAAAGAATGTAGACCGCAAGGGGGACAATGTTGAAAAATAAACCTCATTTTGTCACATTCTATGAGAGTATTTTGGTCAGCCTGTGAACTTTCGAGCCGACCAACGTAGATAATTGATTTCTTTTTAAAGTTCACCCAGTATACGGCTCAAGAGCCACTCAAGTTAGAGGGTTACGGAATGAGGATATGGCGGATAGATAAAGATTGAACCTGTACTTAAAATAATTAAGATTAGAGAGTCCAGGGAAGCACCTACGCGGGAGTCTGTCCCAGAAAGTAACGATTCTTCGAAAGAAGCTTTTCTGGGTGAAACAACCTTCTCACTACTGGAATATTAAAAGAATGAGATGGATCAAGCGTGTTCAAGTGGCTGCAAAGGTCTGAGCCGGTGGAACTAGCTCTCTAAAAATTTACCATGTAAGTAATGACAGGGTATCTATAGGCTTGTGACGTTGCGTCTTTAGAGAAAGGGGCTGTAGAGTAGAAAATAAGTCACCCCCACCCAACAAGGCCACTTAAAAGATTTCGAACTCTGCCAAGTCTGAACTGTCAATGAACGGGGAACACTAGCCCCGGGTTTTGAAATTTGATATATATATATATATATATATATATATATAAAAAGATTTCGAACTCTGCCAAAGCTGAAAAATGTCAGTGAATGGCCAACTCAAGCACGGATATATAAATTCTGAAATATATATATATATATATATATATATATATATATATAAATTCTAAATATATATATATATATATATATATATATATATATAGAGAGAGAGAGAGAGAGAGAGAGAGAGAGAGGGGGGGAGAGATCATGATATCAAATCAATAAGTAGTAAGGATAATCCAAATAGGTCTTTTTTTTAATATAAAATATTAAAAGATCAAAATACTATAACCTCTTCCCTTTATATATATATATATATATATATATATGTGTGTGTGTGTGTGTGTGTGTGTACGAACGCTTGCTGGTACATTTACCTATATTTATCCATTTGATTATATATATATATATATATATATATATATATATATATATATGTATGTATGTATGTATACGTTATCCATTTGATTATATATATATATATATATATATATATATATATATATATATAAAGATTTCCATTGCTTGTTATAAAGAGATAAGCTCAAAATAGAAGCCAGATATTGTAAAGTCGTTGAGAACTCAACTATGGAAACTGCAAATGAATTGAATAGAATCATAGAACAAGCTAGAGTAAACAGAGATATTGGCATGGTAAAACCCAATAAAAGTTACATTCCAGAATATCGTAACAAAAAAAAATAAAGGATTTTTTAAAAAAAATTACAAAGTTAATAAACAAGAAAAATTGATTAACCGGTGAAAAAAAAGAACATTTCCAACAACGTCTTCCATGAAAACATGATATTATATAGGTATTGATTGTTGGGAATGTAACACTGAACATCGCGAGAAAGTTCGAGAAAAAACACAGAAAAGTAAAAGAAGGAAATTGAATTGAGTGCATTAACAAGAAAAGAAAACGGCTGGATTTAAGAATGTCACCAAAAGATATTTGAGAAACTTTTAATGTTTAACAAACGAGAAAAATAGATGAACCAGTGACAATGTATTTTTGGACGGTGTTGCAAATGAAAACAGACAGAAAAGATGCCGAATATTAAGAAAATTGGCTAAGGACATGAATGCAACCAAGATTTTCTAACTGAGATAGGCATCGAAAACGGAACTATGTAAGTAGGGCAAAAAGTACAGATTTCTTAACTGCAAGTTTTTGCGATGAATGAAAAGCTACCTTGGACGAACCTGACAGCTGGATTACAGTTTAGTGTCTTCATGTAAATATTCAGTCAACTGACTGAGAAGAAAACAGAATAATGTGGAATAATTATTTATTTGTACATTAGTACAAAATGTGGCACAAGGCCAATAAGGGGGTTGGGGAAGGGCGGTCTTCTTCTGTCTTAATTCTAAACTTAGCTAGTCACAGACACGGACCCAAACATACCAACACTATTCCTATCACCAAAACAACACATTCACTCCTACCTTTCTTACTGCGTCCACCATAACACCTCAAATTCTCTATGAAATCCTAACTAGTCCCCATATGTACAGAATAATGTGGAATAGACTTATAATAATAATGTGGAATAAACTTATAATTTTTTTTATTGTATTTGATAAGTAAAACTATAAGTTTTACTTATCAAATACAATAAAAAAAATTATAGCGTATTTTTCTTGTGATGATTCATAATTAGAATTCCGGTTTGAGCATATTGTCCATAGAATGTATCTAATAAAAAAGATATCAGCAGTGTTTTGAATATATTTTTGAAATTGTAAAATTTTTGAGTCCGTTTGTAAGCAAATTAGTACATTTTTTCAGAGGATCATTAAAAGTAAATGCTCAAAATTTGGCTAAAGAAATTTTGGCTGTCAGTACTTATCACATCAAATCCCAGCTTTCACACTGAAACTTAAAAATCAATCTGCCTTCTTTTTAATGACGTGAATTAATCTATAATTACCACCAAATATAGTAGCTAATGTATCACTATTTCTGACGATATCCAGCCCCCCCCCCCCACGAGGGCGTCATGTGGCACAAGGCTTTTTAACGTGGGCTCTCCGAGGCCGTGGGCTCGGGCAAAAATATGCCCATTGAACCCGTATAAACGGGTTCAGGGTCGGTTTACCTCCCCGAAAGAGAATCCGCCTTTCGGCGTAGCCTCCTTCGGGTTCCTCCCCGCCCGAAGGCAGAGAGTTCAACCGAACAGCCGGTTCAGAAGTGAACGACTGACTGTATCACTATTTCTGACTCACTTGTGTCACACTGGTGACTACTTTCATAGCCAATGGAAGAGTCCATGTTCAATTCTTTAGTGTAGCGAAGGTCGGTAGTCCTTCTAAAATACACTGGGGTAGCTTGCTAATCCCCGTTGTGGACGCCTGCACAGGCATATTCATATTTCTTCCACGCCTAAAGTGACAACCTGTGATTAACACTACAACTATGCTGAGCAAACTTCAGGAAGAGAACGAATAAATTGAGGCGACCAATATTTGAACGATGCCAGTACGGTGGAGTAATGGATAGCGGCTCGGATTGAGGAATCGGAGAACTGAGTTCGAATTCTAGTCCATTGCATTCACTTACGGGTTAATACCCTTGAGAAATACCCTTCTTCCCCCCCAGCTATGGGCTGGATTAACAGCAGGACAGACCGGGTTCTAGAGTCTTGAATGGCAACTGGTTTACCGCAGAAAAAAATGGCAAACCTAGAGCGGGAAAAAAATCTGCCTCGTCAGTCATGTATCGAAAGATATATGATAGCATAAGTGTGTATCCCGCATGGCAAATAACTGACTGACAGTATGCAAGAACCTTTAGGATGAGTTTTAATTTTATTCTCACACAATAGTTTCGGCCAGCCAGTTTCACTTACCCATGGCACGGTTTTTCATGTATTCCCCAAACGATGCCGCCAACTGAGATCGTTTCTTCGAGCCGTTATTATCCAGAAGAGCTAGATCAGGCCAAAAATGGAGTATTGATGCCGTATTTGGGCGGGAACTGCCCAGTTATCACGTCCCAAAAGCGTCTCCGTGTACTTGTTAAAGAAGAATTATTTTCCACCCTCCAACCTCTCTCTCTCACAGCCGGGATATGGTGAGTCTCTTACGGCTATATTGCTACTTCCATGGAAGGTGCATGGACGAACTTGGTTCCGCCAGGTTTAACATTCACAGCTAGGACACGCCATGCCACTTCCATAGTAGCAAACCACCCACAATCCTTCTGTATTCCATCCGTGAGAAGAAGTTCCACACGAACCACTGCTCTATGGAACAGACTCTCAAGAGAATTTTTCCCCGATCAGTACAATCTTAACCTATTCAAGTGTAGCGTTAACCATTATCTTCTCCTCTAAACTGGCTCTTAACGTAACCCACTACCTCGAGTGGCCCCCGGGCCTTGTACAGAGACAACCTTATTGTTTAAAAAAAATGTCACCTCCTTGATAAAATTGACCACGACGAGATTCGAGCCCAGGTCTCATAGCCACGATCTAACCACTCGGGCTGTCAGATTTAAGCGAAAGCGAGGCTCGAAGAAAGAATGAAATCGAATGTATATCAAGCACGTGCGTGCATGTTTGCGCGTGTACAGGTAAATTGTCACGCATGCGTGCTACTTTCTCTCTGTAGGCAAATCAAGCTGGGGCATCAATCGTGTCTGTCAAGTGAAGCCGGCTCATCAGCCGGGCAGCAACAAACAAGTAATGGCGTGTTTGTGCTTTCAACCTACAATAAGATTAGGCCTGATATGGTGTAAGAGAGAAAGCCGTACCAACTAGCGGGTCGGGTCGGACGCAACATTTTACGTGGGATTCTGTTGCTTCCCGTCGCAGTATACTGAGAGCAGGTAGAAGTGTAGATGAAAAATGTAGAATAAATAATATAATGCATTATAATTGAGCCTTATATATATATATATATATATATATATATATATATATATATATATATATATATATATATATATATATAAAATATAAAAGTTTCAAATTAAAATTATAATGTTTTATTTTATGAAAGTATTTATTTATTTATATATATTTGATATTTCAAATTGTCCTCAATTTTTCATCAGAAATAACTGTTTGTTACAAATAAATTAAAATTACTGTTTGTTAGCATAAATGCAATGAAACAATCACCTAACTTATCAGCTATCCTCACCTCTACCAAATATCTAAACAATAGAAACCAAACAGGAAATTACAAATGTAACAAACCTCGTTGCTTAGTTTGCAAACATTTAGTAATAGCTAATACATTTTACGTACCCAACACCAATATCAGGATACAGCCACCTAACCTCACCTGCGATACCCATAACGTAATCTATTATTTATTCTGCAATTTATGTCCTAATAGTGGATATATTGGTGAGTCTGAAAACAATTTTAGATTTCGTTTTAATAACCATAATCAAACAATACGTCAAAACAACCCTTATTCCCCCATAGCTAAACACTACAATCAATCAGGACACACATTAGAAAACTGCAAATGTTTATTAATAGATTCCGATTTTACTTCCACATTCACACGCAGAAAAAAAAGAAACATATTGGATTTTAAAATTAAATACACATAAATTAGGGTTGAATAGGGACTTAGGTGTTTTAAATCTTTATAAATATTTCAATAGTTAAGCAATTTTTAGATATAGTAAAAAAAATTTTTTTGAATATTTATGACAGTTAGATTTAAGTTAGAAATATCGGAACAGTGACGTTCCATATCACGTGACGTCCGCGTCTCGCGAAGGACGCTACTTGCTAAAAAACAGTAATTTTAATTTATTTGTAACAAAACAGTTATTTCTGATGAAAAAATTGAGGACAATTTGAAATATCAAATATATATATAAATAAATAAATACTTTCATAAAATAAAACATTATAATTTTAATTTGAAACTTTTTCTATATATACATATTAAGAAAGTATACGTGGCTTCTCATTATGCTATATATATATATATATATATATATATATATATATATATATATATATATATATATTAATTTTTATCATATAGACAAACCATTTTACTCACTACAAAGATGCAACTTGGTTTCAGTTCATTTCAGTTGCACTTCGACAGGTGAGAATCGAAAATGGTTATGAACAATCCTGCTTCTAGGCAAGCCGTATGTAAAACGTCACTTCCTTTTTTCCATTTGTTTGAGAAGAAAAATACAATGTAACCCGGATATAAGAGACCCGGATATAAGAGAAACCCGGATATAAGAGAGATTTTCTCTGGTCCCAAATTAGAGCCTGTGTTAATGTATATAAAATAGACCAAACCCGGATATAAGAGAAACCCGGATATAAGAGACTTCTTCTCCGGTCCTGACAACTCTTTTATATCCGGGTTACACTGTATACATAAAAACATAGGTGACGGAGTGAAACAATAGTGCTTGTTGATAGCAGTTTGGTGAAGAATGGATTGGGTGTTTTATGTTGACTGGCCTGTGGAGATTTTTTTTTTCCCGATAAGCACCGGTTAGAAGTTTAGGCACATCATCTCACAAGCGCCCTATGAGTGAGAGGTAGGGGAGGAAAGATGGAGATAGAGGATAGTATTACGTTTGAGTAGGTAAAAATTGTAGCGATAGTTCTAGTAGTAATTGGGAATGTTATTTTTGGTTTACTATAAAAATTCTAGAGCTGAATTGCATGTATTTATGCTGGGGTTATCACTACTAATTCTGTAATCAATGAATGTGTTTTGTGGATTAAAATTTAGAAGTGGCGATTTCCTCTAAAAAAAATAAGGGATGTTAATATAACCTTTTATAATCAAATTTTGAAATATTCCTGAGCCGTATAGCGTGTAGAATAAATATAGGTGTAAAACTATTTATCTGAAAATATTACCAGTAATATATATGAAAAAAATAAATTAAGAATCATAATTTAATTAGTGGAGAGGTACATAAGAGGGTAGGGAATATATCGAAGGAGGTGATTTATAAATTTAAAACGTTTATAGTTATGGAATTAAGAATTTAACTAGGTTGTAGTGTTAGATCCTTAGTATGTCTTCAGAAAACGGTTGTTTCATATCTTTGATTTAATAATTGGGTGTTATTCAAGAGTTCAATGATACATATTTTCTCGCTCTGTTTTAGAGTTTTATTGTTGTGTAACTTTATGATCTCCTCATGATTATTGGTGCAGCTATAACTTAGTTTTAACGTATTTCTGTTAAATATTTTACTAAGAAGGTTACTTTTTGGAAAATGTTTATCAATCAGTTGGAGGAACTTATGGCCTAACTTAGTGCTGACTCATTGATTAAATGGGTGTGTGTACCAAATGATCTTCCTGTTTCTTTTCTTTGGACCACTATCATCATATGTTTTAACATTGATTTCAGCGCACTTATAATCACTATGCATTAGAACTTTATTGTACACACCGCTATATTTGCAGCTTCTGGCTTGTCTTAGGATTTTCCATTTAACCATAGGTGTTTTTCCTTCTTCCTTGAGTTTCCACAAATATTTCGAAAGTGATGTCATATTTCGTTTGGCCGTATTTGTAAAGGAGTTCATGTGATTGTAATACCTATCCTTAAAAGCTCTGCTAGTTGACCCCACATACAGCTTAATATCTCTGGGGTTCTCATTTGATGAGATATAGCACATATACACTATGGATTTGGTTAAGCACCTGTTTAATAATGAATATTGATTGCGGATTCTACAATTGCATAGCCTTTTTTCCTGGTGTGTATTAGAACTTGTATTTAGGTTGCGTTTATTTTCTCTATGATGTTTCAATATTCTATTTTTATGAGATTTAATAATTTTATCTAGATTTCTAGAACAGCTATAGCTAGCTTTTAAGGTATCACGGTTGAAGATCTGGCTTAATTTACTCTCCGTAGGGTAGTGCTTGTTAATTAGATTTAAGAATTTGTGTCCTAATTTGGTACCTAATTTGGTACGGACTAATTTGTTGAAGGGAGGTGTATACAAAATTATTCTCCTTCCTCTATTGTTTTTTTTTTAGAATAACTACAATTTTCTCTATATTTAATTTCGGAAGATCTGTAACCACTGTCGGTAAGGATTTTGTTATAGATAATTTTGTGTTTATCGAATATTTCCTTGCTAGAAGAGTGCTTGTTTATACGGCGTTCAACGGATGATGGGATATGTTTAATAACTGGCGTTGGGTGATTGGAATTAGGATTTATATAAATGGGATTAGCGTTATTTTTCAAGAAAGGTTGGAAATTATTTAAGGTTAAGTTTAAGGTTACTTCTAAGAAGTCTACTTGTTTTATGTTACAATTCATTTTAATCTTGAGGTGTAAAGATTTAAACACTCTATGAATCCATTTCCTCAACTTGTCAACTTTGCTTCCGGTAGAATTATTCACTACCATCAAACCATCGTCTCTATAAATGCCTATATTATTTAGACTAATTTCATTGTGAACTGTGAGATTGTATAGAATAAACAGTCCGACCAATTCCGATGATTCAGCAGAATCCAGCGATCCCACGATACATCAAAGTAGTAGAGTAAAATGGTTTTGTCTATATGATAAAAATTGTAATAAATAAATAATTATCGCTCTACTATCGGTATCGAGCCCTCTTTTGAATTAATGCTGTGAACGTTGGAATTTATATATTACTTTCGTTCTCGTCGCATCGGATATATATATATATATATATATATATATATATATATAGAGAGAGAGAGAGAGAGAGAGAGAGAGTGATAGATAGATGTATAATAGTGTATTTGGGCTGCAATCACTCATATACAAGTTCCGTTAAAAACGACTGATTGCGGTTAAGTTTTTTTATTTAATTTTTCTTGTGTTCTTATATTTTTTTTCTCTTCTGGACATAAATTATGTAGAAATTGCCCGAATGTTCTGTATGTCCGAGGGCTTTCGGTTATATTTTTAGTCATTATCAAGGATGATTTTATTTTTACTTTTAACTGAATGTATGGATTTTTATGTATGTATCTAGAGTGATAGGAATGTTTTATTTTCCAAACACGATCAAGTCAATGCGGACGCGTTTATAGTGCTGACCGAAGATTTGCGAGCGAAACAAGGTGCTATTCGTGGACCTTACTAAGGCTTTTGATACTTTAAACAGAGAAGCACTCTGGAAAGACCAGAAAAACTTGACAAACTGACAACATGTTGAATGCCATTATTTCATTTCATGTCGGTATGAAAGCTAGAGTTATATTTGATGGTCAGCCGTCTGATCGATTTTATTTCACTAATGGAACTAAGCAAGGCTGTGTCATGGCGCCTGTTTTGTTTTCTCGGTGATGCTGAGGTATGCTTTTCGGGATACAAAAACTGGCGTTAAATTTCATTTTCAAACCAATGGAGGACTGCTTAATCATCAGCGGTTTAAGTCCAAAATACTTCTACGTAAAAGTATTATACGCGATCTACTTTTTGCAGACGACGCTTCCCTTTTAGATAACTCTTTAGAAAAAGCTCAACATTTACTCACCGGTTTTCTGCGTCATGTAAGACTTTCAAACTTACCATCAGCGTCAATAAAACTGAAGTTATTCATCAACCTTGCCCGACACCGAAGCAAAATCGGGGTGTAAAACAGAGGTCCTTGTTCGTTGGTTTCCTGAGGTCTCTTTACAAGTTGATGGAAAGAATCTTAAGTATGTGGAATCTTTCAAATACCTCGGGAGCATGGTAAATTTAAATGCATCACTTGACGACGAGATTGTTAATCACATTTCAAAATCCAACACTTCCTTTGGTTTGCTGCGTCATAGGTTGTGCTTTGCACTAAAATCCAAGTGTACAAAGGTGTCGTTTTGTCAAAGCTTTTGTATGGCTCTGAATTTTGGACACCTTATAAATGTCACATTAATCGATTAGATGTCTTTCATAAAGGCTGTCTCCGTACAAGCTGTGGCCTGACGTTTGATGATTGTGTGTCAAATGCCGACCTTTTTGGGAAAATCAAGATTGGTAACATCGAGACCTCCATAGTGCAATCAAAACTGCGTTGGCGTGTTCATGTAGCAAGGATAAATGATGATCGTATACCAAAAGTTCTTATCTACAGTCAACTTCAGAGTGGTCATAGAAATGTTGGTAGACCTTGGCTCAGGTATAAAGATAAAGTGAAGAGCCACCTTTCTTGCGTCAACATTCCATTCAAGAACTTTGAAGAGGTAGCTAGGAGTGTCGTTCCAATGTCGGAATAAAGCGCCATCAAGCAGTAAGCATCATTCAACTGTGTGAAGTAAGAAAGTGAAATAAAAGAGCTAACAGTGTTACTGCTGCACTTGCATGCAATACTTTCTCATCTACTGTTTGTGAGTAGGTGGTCGTCGGAACCTCATACGTCGAACTCGACAGGAGAGTCCATCGTGTGTGTGTGTATATATATATATATATATATATATATATATATATATATATATATATATATATATAAAAAATACACGGACAAAACAATAATGATAGTCTGTTTTTTTTGCCTGAAAGATTTCCAAACAACGACAAATTCGTGCATACGAGACGCTGGAAGCGAAAATCGCACGGCATCTCGTGACGTCACACATGGCCATCTAAGCTTTCGGTTTACATTAGCGATTTTCAAAGATGACAATTACATTACAATACATTAAACAATACACGGACAAAACAATAATGATAGTCTGTTTTTGTTTGTTTAATTTTTATTATATTTTTCCGATTGTCGAATAAGGCAGGGGTTTTCAAACTTTTTGACTTGCGCCCCCCTTTATATTTCAGGCTTTACCTTAGGGACCCCCTTATAAACACTTATGAAATTTATACATAAATATTTGCTGAATATAACATAATTTTGCATTAATGCAATAAAAGCTGGTTTAAAGCTTACATTAGACATAAGTGTTCAAATAAATTAATGCTGCATGTTGCTGCAAAATGTAACAAAATTAAATTTTGTTATATTAAAATATTAATTTTACAGGTAACTGAAAACAGTAATAGTATTTAACAAATAGTTTTATTGCCAATTACACACACAGGATTTTTTAATACACACTTAGTGAGAAGGGTGTGCTTGTTTGGCTTTGCACAAACTGTCAATTCTTGACGATATTACTGATAAACATGCACGTAAGTCACTTTCTGGAGCAAGTCTGGATCTGTATTTGTTTTTCAGATTGGTTAGTGCCGAAAATCCTACTTTGCAAACGATAACAAAATCTTAACTGCCTTTCGAGATAACAATGGCTACTCAGAGGCTACAGTGAGCCAGAATTTCAAAAGTTGTTGCTGCATAAAACTGATTTTTAAAGTTCTGTCGCATGAAATGTCCGCCAGTTCTTCCAGTTCATTATAAGTTGCACGTCACCCATCAAAAAGTCTTTGCTGTCCACAGACCCCCTATCTTGTCCGCAGACCACAGTTTGAAAACCCCTGGAATAATGATTGTGTATTGGGACCACAATTGCGGATAAACTCTCCAAGGTTCATGTTTATATTGCTTTTTGTTCGAGTACTTTTGACTAATTTATTTTCAAGAATGAATGTGGTGTCCCTGTTGTAGGCAGAATTCCTTTGTGTACAAACTGGCACTCTTTGGAATGCTGAAAGTCTAAAATAGTCTACAGAGACAATTCCAATCCATTATGCTAAAAACTCCAGCTGAATATGAACAAAAAAAAACGTTAGGATTTCCAAAATTTGTTATAAATACACAAATAGAGATCATGGACGAAGTTCATTTGATATACCGTACAACAATACACTAAAAACATTTTCCCCTAACTATGTCCTGCTTCTAGTACCATGAAACACATGTACCTAGTACCATGATCGGGTCATCGACGACTAAACCGGTTCTCTCAGGAGACTTTACTAGTGAGGACAGTGGCTAAACACGCAGCAGAATTAAAATAAGGGCTTTACAAAGGGTGGATGAACCTTCTTGTAGGATCATTTGAGTGTAGACTGGACATTGTTATGCATGCTACTAATGTGGCGATGACACGGTATTGCTTGGCAAAGCGCTTCCTAGACAGTCAACGGCCAGAGCGGAGGGTTCCGCCGATAGAATCAATGTCCACGTGTCCATAACCAAGGCGACCCTTCATGTTAGAGAACATCGACCTTTCCTACTTTCAACTCAAGGCATATGGAGAGGGCTGATCACGTGCCCAGCAGCGTAGGGACCAGACGAACGCACTTGGCCATGCGGATGATGATGATGATGATGATGATGATGATGATGAATTCATTCCTTTCAATCGTTCGTTGTGATTTAAAAGAAAAAGAATCGAAAAAAATTGACAATGAACGATTGAAAGCCGAATCAGAAATTACGACATGATGCTTTCATTGCATTTTTGAGTTTAGAACGGGATGCACTGTTGCAGATCCTGCGATAGAATACGAAATGTCAGGCATAAGGACTGCCCTTCATATGCAACAGTCAAATATTAAGCCGCTGAATATCACCAGGCGAACAGATACTCGGGACCAAATAGCCCTTGGAAGCAACCTTTTGTTAAAAAAAATAAAATAAAAGTATATGACACTGGTACTTCTCCACATAACTGGGTTATCGGCGACTAAACCGCTTTTTCCGTACCTAGCTTTTCTGCTTTGGAGGGTGAATAGACAACCGGCAGGATGTTCCGAAAATCAAGTCCGCCGAACATCTACTGAGAGGGATGGGCTTCGCTAGGTTTACTTACCCAAGACACACTACTCAAGAATAAATACATCTTTCAACTCGGATATGTGGGAGGAGCCGGTCAGGTGCTCAACTGCGCAGCAACCCTATGACCACGCTTAATGAGGGGATTGATGATGATAATGATGATGATAACGCTGATGACTATGATGATGATGATGATGATGATGATGATGGTGTATTCGTTACTCTCAATAGCTTCTTTCGATTTACATTTCAACAACTGAAGAAAAATCGAAGCCAATGACGATGAACGATTGAAAAGTGAATTAGAAATTGAAGCCGGGTGCTGTTATTGTATATTTGACTTTGTAACAGAATGCGCCGCTGAAAAGTCTGCGATCACATGGGAAATGTCTGACATAAGAACTGCCCTTCATATGCAACTGTCAAACTGTTGATGGGGTGATGGCGATGCTGATGACGACGACGACAACGACGATGATGATGATGATGATGATGATGAAATGGAGATGAGTCTCTCATATCCCCATGGGTCCTATTGTGCCTCCAAATACGATATACAGGGTGAGGCAAAAGTCATGCACCATAGGGGTTTCGGGATAGGTCGAAGAGGTCTTGTTGAGTGGCCACCAAGGTTTGTTTTCAGGATTTTTGGGGTTTTTTTGTAAGGCTATTTGAAATCAGTTGTTTATCAGACGCGCCCTAGAAATATTGAGGAACTTAAAAAAAGAATTAAATATGTATGCAATAAAATAACAATGGAAACTCTCCGACGTGTTAACCAATCATGCAGACACAGAATTGAAATGTTTTGAAAAAAAGACATTTTGAACAGTACATATAACAATGAAATAACTAGTAAATAAAGGTTTCATGTGTAAATGTACTTTTAATAAATTTTCCTTATATTACACTGAATAATTCAAGTTTTCAATTCCCAAAGTCAGCTAAGACTGTCAGCGTCTCTATGACAACCTCATCTGGCGCTTTGCTCGTCTTCACCTTGGACATTCCTGTTCTTCAGATTATTGTCTCCGATGTCTTTCCATCCTACTGCCTATTGTAGGTTTATTTCCTCTGTTGTTATGGCACAGGTCGCGTACATATCCATTCACGCTGCCACCTTTTCTTTTAGCCATTATCATCATTCCTTCTGTCCATTTTATAGATCCTTGTGAATAGCAAGGTCTCCCTCCTGTGATTTATTTGATCTTTTTGTTAGTCTAGTCAGGTTTTAGATTTCTGCGCATTTAGTTATTCCTCTTCAAACTGGTCGCATATATCAGTAATGGTTGTTTTCTCTAACCTTATATAGGCGGATTTATTTCTTGAATAATAATAATAATAATAATAATAATAATAATAATAAGAAGAAGAAGAAGAAGAAGAAGAAGAACTGAACAACAGTAGCTATGGTTACAAAATAAATAAGAAAATATTCAATCACCTACTCTACATGGATGATCTCAAACTCTTTGCCAAAGACGACAATGAGTTGAAAGGCCTCCTCAATATTGTAAAATACTTCAGTGACGACATAGGTATGGACTTCGGATTAGATAAATGTGCAAAAGTAACTTTCAAGAAAGGTAAAATTACAGAAACACTCTTAATAGATTTAGATTTTGTCACAAAGTTTATGGAACTGGAGCATGGTGAAGCTTATAAGTACCTAGGAATTAGCGAAGGAGATGGCATACAACCCCCCCAAATGAAGGAAAAAATAAGAAAAGAGTACTACAGGCGTGTACGTCTGGTACTAAATACTGAGCTAAACTCAAAAAACAGGATATCAGCCATAAACACATTGGCTGTCCCTGTGGTGCAATACAGCTTTAATGTCCTTAACTGGACCATAGCCGAAATTAAGCGAATGGACTCCAAAACGAGAAAGCTTCTCACTTGCTATCGCATGCATCATCCCAAAGCTGATGTCGATCGTCCGTATGTGCCCAGATCCGAAAGAGGCAGAGGATTAGTTCAACTAGAACTGTCCTACAAAACTACAACAATTGGCCTCCAAAGATATTTGGAAACTACAGAAGACTGGATGATGGTATGCGTCAAGGAACATGAAAGTAGTAAGCGTCTTTACTCCGTAATGAAAGAAGCCAACAAATTCAAAATGGAGTTCCAAATGGGCGTAGAGATGCAACTACAGCACAATACACCGGCTGAAACTGCAAAATACCTAAAAAAGACAGCAAAGACGAATGCAACCGACCAGTTACAGAAGCGATGGCAAGATAAACTGCTTCATGGCCAATACTCTGCACGTACCAAACAAGCTGACGTAGACAAAACCCGTACCCATCAGTGGCTACGTAGTGCAGGGTTGAAAGCGGAAACTGAAGGTTTTATCCTTGCTGCACAGGACCAATGCTTGCTAACTAGGAATTATCAAGCACATATACTAAAATATTGTGTCAGCCCAAAATGCAGATTCTGTGATAAATATCCAGAAACGATTGATCATCTTGTATCAGGTTGTACGGTGTTGGCACCCACTGAATATAAAACCCGACATTACAGAGTGGGCCAATATCTGCACTGGAAAATCTGCAACTTCTACGGGAAGAAAACTGAAAGAAACTGGTATGAACACCACCCAGACCCGGTTACGGAGATAGGACCTGTTACAATTCTATTACATTACACAATACACACTGACAGAACAATCAAGGCCAACCGGCCAGATATTGTTATTAAAGACCACAAACAAAAACGGTGCCTCCTTATTGATATGGCAGTCCCTGCGGACTGCAATGTATCTTTGAAGATATTCAAAAGTTGTCAAAGTACAAGGACCTTGAAATAGAAATCTCGAAAATGTGGCATATGGGGAACATCAACAATCCCTGTTGTAGTTGGAGCCTTAGGAATGGTTGGAAAAGATTGCAGTAGACTAATTGAAGGGATTCCTGGAAGTCCATGCCTCAAGGAGATACAAAAATTGTCCTGACAAGTACAGCCCACACTTTACGAAGGGCTTTATCTATGTAATATTTTTTTTTTTTTTTGTCAGTGGAATGTGTCATGACGCCATTTCTAACCTTAGGTCCCTGGGCGGGACCCGGAAAGAAATGTATAACGTCAGAAATCAAATATAATAATAATAATAATAATAATAATAAAAAGAAGAAGAAGAAGAAGAAGACGAAGAAGAAGAAGAAGAAAACGAAGAAGACGAAGACGAAGAAGAAGAAGAAGAAGACGAAGACGAAGAAGAAAAAGAAAACGAAGAAGAAGAAGACGAAGACGAAGAAGAAGAAGAAGACGAAGAAGAAGAAGAAGAAGACGAAGAAGAAGAAGAAGACGAAGAAGAAGAAGAAGAAGAAGACGAAGAAGAAGAAGAAGAAGAAGAAAACGAAGAAGAAGAAGACGAAGACGAAGAAGAAGAAGAAGAAGAAGAAGAAGAAGAAGAATGACTAGAAAGATCCTTGAAAATTTTACGATTTTTCTACTTCAATTTTCTGATTAATCTTAATTCTTACATTTCAGAAGGCGTCATATATTCATTGGCGTGGCTCCATTTTTCCAACATCTTTAGCAATGGATCGTATATTTGTGTTCCTCTTGAGTTTTAGTTCTTAAGTCTCAATAGGAGTTCACGTCAAAGGGGTTTCCTTGACTGAACACACGTTGAGGGCGCTGGTGCTGTTAAACTGATAGTAGCGTGAAAAGCAAGCGTAAGATGTATACTGAAAAAAAAAAGATATTATGGAAAGAAGAGAAATAGAACAAAATTACCTTGATACATAGCCTTATCTTTTTTTAACCACTATAGATTTTAAACAGCGTTGATTAAATATAATAAAACTTATTTCATATGTGTCTATCTGTGAATGGGTGTGTACGGAGATCATGCTTGGTATTTTGAGTTACTGGTCTGAGATCGAGCCAAGTTAAAAACCAGGATTTAGAAGTCAGGAGTTGTTCTGTATGCGTGTAAATGAAAGTATCTATTAAAGAAGAAAAGACTTTAAATTAAGAAGTCATTCTTTTGCAAAGGAAACTTAGTAATTATTAGTATTTCTGATAAGACCTTAACCTTTATATTGATTTTATAGCATCTGTATAATTAGCTTTTTACATAGATAGATAGATAGACAGAGAGACAGAGAGACAGAGAGAGGGAGAAAGAGATATAAAGAAAATTAGATAAATAGGTGGATATGAACTGATTAAGATAGATAGCTATGAACAGACTGAAACAGATAGATAGATATGAGCAAATAGATAAATAGATGAATATGAACAGATTAAGATAATAGATAGATAGATAGATAGATAGATAGATAGATAGATAGATAGATAGATATGAACAAACAGATAAATAAAAAATATGAACAGATTAAGATAGTTAGATATGAACAAAATTAAATAGATGGATATGAAAAGATTAACATAGATAGATAGATAGATAGATAGGAACAGACTGAAACATAGATAAATAGATATGAACAAATAAATAAATAGATGAATATGATCAGATTAAAATAGATAGATATATAATGCACAGACTGATAGATAGATAGATAGATAGATAGATAGATAGATAGATAGATAGATAGGAACAGACTGAAGCATAGATAGATATGAACAAATAGATAAATAGATGAATATGAACAGATCAAGATAGATAGATAGATAGATAATGCACAGACTGATAGGTAGATATGAACAAACAGATAAGTAGAAAATATGAACAGATTAAGATAGACAGATATGAACAAATTTAAATAGATGGATATGAACAGATTAACATAGATAGATAGATAGATAGATAGATAGATAGATAGATATGAACAAACAGATAAATAAAAAATATGAACAGATTAAGATAGTTAGATATGAACAAAATTAAATAGATGGATATGAAAAGATTAACATAGATAGATAGATAGATAGGAACAGACTGAAACATAGATAAATAGATATGAACAAATAAATAAATAGATGAATATGATCAGATTAAAATAGATAGATATATAATGCACAGACTGATAGATAGATAGATAGATAGATAGATAGATAGATAGATAGATAGATAGATAGATAGGAACAGACTGAAGCATAGATAGATATGAACAAATAGATAAATAGATGAATATGAACAGATCAAGATAGATAGATAGATAGATAGATAGATAGATAGATAGATAGATAGATAGATAATGCACAGACTGATAGGTAGATATGAACAAACAGATAAGTAGAAAATATGAACAGATTAAGATAGACAGATATAAACAAATTTAAATAGATGGATATGAACAGATTAACATAGATAGATAGATAGATAGATAGATAGATAGATAGATAGATTGATTGATTGATTGATTTCGTATTTTACACACCTAATACCGTGTTACCAGTTGCATTTATCGCTCGCATGTGTGTTCCGGTCATCACTCACAACGGTGTGTTGCAGCGAGCTTCACAATTACAGATTCCGAAGCACGAGGAAGCTTCACTTCTCTCGGCTGTACCGAAGGCACAAAATCGATATGTTATGTACATCATGTGTCTAATGAAATATTTTGACTATCTGCAAATTTTGGACCAAGAAACTACCGCGACAACATCGGATAGGTTCATGCTGAGCTTTCTCCCTTTGTGTAAAGGGGAGAACCCCTCAACCCTACCCTTTATCTGTTTATGTTCCGCTCGCTTTTCCCCACCTCTTCTCTCTATAGCACTGTAACTTTTCTCCCCTTTTCTCTTTATCTCTCTTTTTCATGTCCCACGTCGCCTTGACTATTTTTCACTTTTTCACTATATCTTCTATGAGTTCCTATAAAGCATATCGCATACTGCTTTACAATGGCTTTTACGGGCTCATAGACAAGCGATGTGCGTCGTTTTTTTTTTATATCGGACTTCGAAGCCATTCCCGACAGCGAGAGAAAATTAAGTAACACAAAAGAGAAACAAAGATTTTATGTGGATCTGCATCTGACCATTTTTTTTTCTTTGTTGTGGATTCCGAGATGAAATCCGGTACCAATAAATAACAAAGGCCAAGAATGAATAATACAAACTGGTAATGCAGTTTAGTAGTTCCAGGAATGCGGGTTAGTAGCAAAATATCTATACAGTCTTTGATATTGAAGTATCGCTGAATGACTTCTTACTCTAGTCTACTTGCTCGCTCACTTGTGGCGCTTGCTCGCTACGTTCTGTCTGTCTGTCTGTTACCTTCACCCTCTGTTGCTCTCGTCTCTCGGATCTTCACGTAGCAGCAGTATATGTATATACTGGGTGAGTCCATTTGTGTAAAAAGGGGAGAACCCCTCAACATTCTTTTTGAGATTTTTTACGTTTTATCAACACTTTGCGGGTTATAGAAATTCGAAACGTATATTAGACTGTAAGAATCGATTGCGAGTGATTTTTGCGTCAATTTTGTTTTCTTTTTTTACTTTTTTTTTTTTTTTTTAATATCAACGATTTTTCTAGATAAAAGTCATACTAATTAACTAAGCACCTCCAAATGAAACCAGTACTTTACAGTTTAAAATTGCATTTTAAAATGAAACGTCTTTCTTGGCTCTTTTATTTTATTTTATTTTTTATTCCAAGCTAATAAAGATTAAATTTAATATTTCAAACCAAATTTAAGTCACCCGCCTAAATTCAGCAACCTGCTTTTGCGCTGTTGATAATGTTATCATCCCCTCAAGTAGCAATCATGTCAGTGTGAATGACCTTGGATGCTAATCCCTTTTTCGGTAGGTACTTGATAACACCACGTGCTAAATCTTGTTCATTTTCAAGAGAAGTCGTTACTAGTTTCTGCCTATATTTCTGAGATGAAGTATTATGTACACTATTTACATTATTCGGACTATTGTCCTCATCTTTGTTGCCATATTTATCACAACATTTCGGCCGTTGTACGCTCCGGCCACCTTCAGGTGGTTGGAATTTCGAACTGAACCCTTTATTTCGCTCACTAGGGGTAGACTGTTCTAGTTCCACGTGCCATGTTTTAATGGATGTCAGTTATCAGTTATCTCCTGTTAATTCACCTCTCCAAGTTCTCTACTGCTTTAACCAGGTATTGAACTCACAACTCTTTGGGTCCTGTCAATGGATCTAACCAATGCCTTTATCCACTGTTCCATGTGTCCTTAAGGACGGTTAAAAGGAGATAACTGATAACTGACATCCATTAAAGATGGCACGTGGAACTAGAACAGTCTAACCCAGTGAGTGAAATAAAGGGTTCAGTTCGACATTCCAACCACCTGAAGAAGGCCGGAGTGTACAGCGGCTGAAACGTTGTGATAAATATGACAACAAAGATGAGGACAATAGTCCGAATAATGTAAATAATGTTATTACTAGTTACATTTAAAGTCTTCTTTGAACAGTCAGTTTAACAGGAAAGAAACAACGCAGTTATTAATTAGAAATGTTGACATTAATGCATACAGGGATTCCTAATTCTAGCATGCAGGATTTCACACCTCTAGCATCACTTCTACATAGGCTATGAAGTTTCCTGCCAATCATCGTAAATAGCGTAAACATGGAAATCCATGCTGCATAACAAGGAAATTTTCGCGCTTTGAGCAATCATCAGCGCATATGATGATCACTGATAATTTTTAATCTTTTTTTTTAATTAATTTATTTCATTTGCGTCTTAAGATTCGTTCGCATGGGTATTAAAAGTTACTATTCAGGTTTATATATACGCATGGTTGAGATAAATGCACTTTCAATGCATTTTCTTAGTAAATTCTTTTTCCTTTTTAACCAGGCTGACATTTTTAGGTCGAAATTGTGGTCAGATGCGTCATGGTGGCGTACTAGTCTTGTACGTTTAGAAGATTGTTAGGCAACAAATAACATAACTGCTCAGAATTTCAACCTAAAAAAAGACTCCAATCTGATTAAAGGCATTGATGTCATACTTTTCAATGGTTAAATGCAGACCGTTCTCATATTCAATGTCTGCAATCGTTGTAAAAAATAAAAAAATAAAAAATAAAAAATAAAAAAAAAACATTACTAGCACTTGCGAACCAAAAGAGATAAAACAGAAACCTACTTGGAGTAGGCTAATTTCAAATCCAACAGTTATTGGCTTCCATACAAAAAGAAGTAGATAGATAGATAGATAGATAGATAGATAGATAGATAGATAGATAGATATGAACAGACTGAGATATACATAGATACATGCATACATACATACACACATATATATATAGAGAGAGAGAGAGTGAGAGAGAGAGAGAGAGAGAGATGAACAGACTTAGATAGATAGATAGATATGAATAAACTTAGATAAATAGATGCATATGAACAGACTGAGATATACATATGCATACATATATATATATATATATATATATATATAGAGAGAGAGAGAGAGAGAGAGAGATAGAGACATATGAACAGACTTAGATGTGAATAAATTTAGATAAATAGATGCATATGAACACTGAGATATACATATATATATATATATATATATATATATATATATATAGATAGATAGATATGAACAGACTTAGTATATATATATATATATATATATATAGATAGATAGATAGATATATAGATAGATAGATAGATAGATAGATAGATAGATAGATAGATGAACAGACTTAGAATATATATATATATAGAGAGAGAGATAGATAAATAGATGCATATGAACAGACTGAGATATACATACATATATATATATATATATATATATATATATATATATATATAGATAGATAGATAGATAGATATGAACAGACTTCGAATATAGATAGATAGATAGATAGATATGAATAAACTTAGATAAATATATGCATATGAACAGACTGAGATATACACACACACACACACACACACACACACACACACACACACACATATATATATATATAGATATAGATAGATAGATAGATAGATAGATAGATAGATAGATAGATAGATAATCTGCCCAGATTTTTCGACCTAGAAAAAAAGTCCAATCTGAGTAACGGAGGGAAAACTGCCAAGAAGGAAATGCATTGATGTGTCATAGTTCTCAACCATCAACCTCAGATCGGTCTCAGATTCAATATCTGCAATCGTTGCAAAAAGAAAAACGAAAGAAAAAAAGATCGTTACTAGCACTTGCGAACCAAATGAGATAAAACAAAGATCAACTTGGAGTAGGCTAATTTCTAACCCAGCAGATGTTATTGTCTTCCATACAAGAAGTAAAAGAAAAAGAAGAAGAAGAAGACGATTTAAGTTAAGTCACTTCGCTATTATTTACAACTGTCAAGTTTGATATTCTGCTAGCATTATTGATACAAGGATATGTTTTTAAAATTTTCAAAGTTAGAGACTCCTGAGTATCACGATAAAGTCTATCTGGCAGCAAAGCCTCTTATCGGGAGGATTTTGAGGAACGTGGAACCACTTCTTAATTGGTGTTGTTCCCATGTCCACCCTGACTGGGAGCTAGCACCTGTTAGGGGGTCCCTGCTGTGGGCAAATAGTGAAACCCCCCTAAAAAACAAAAGACTATGAAAGTATAGAAAGAGTTATTTATAGTAAATTACCAACAACGCATTTATTATGTTTATACATTCTTTTTATAGATACAAATATTTAAGTAAATGCTCTGTTTATAATAAACAGCATTTACCGGCCTGAATGTCCGAGAAATTTTCATAGAAAATATTCATCCTCCGACAGGATTCGAAACTGTATTCAGTATTCTATACGGAACCATCATATAGCCTGAAATGTCTTTTTACCGATTCGGCCACAGAGAAGCGTTCGGTTAGCCAGGTCGAATTTATTGCTTTTAAACTTCAATCATCCATGAATCTCTCACGTACATTCATATCTGCTCCTGGCGTATCAAATGTAAACAAATGACGTCACACATTATGAAATGGAGAAAATCCGACAAATATTTAAGACATTTTTATGTTTATACATACTTTTTATAGATATAAATATTTAAGTAAATGCTCTGTTTATAAAAAACAGTATTAAACCACATTTACCGGCCTGAATGTCCGAGAAATTTATATATATATATATATATATATATATATATATATATATATATATATATAAAAAATGACCAAAATCATTTTATCTGCAATTGAATGCATACAATTGCGTTCGAAATGCATGTAGTTGTAGTCATAAAATTGCTCCGAAATATTTAGATTTCGGCATTAAATAATAATAATAATAATAATAATAATAATAATAATAATAATAATCGAAAATGTGGTATATGGGAACATCAACAATCCCTGTTGTAGTTGGAGCCCTAGGACTGGTTGGAAAAGACTGCAGTAGACTAATTGAAGGGATTCCTGGAAGTCCATGCCTCAAGGAGATACAAAAAATTGTTCTGACAAGTACAGCCCACACTTTACGAAGGGCTTTATCTATGTAATTTAATTCTTTTTTTTTTTTTTTCTTTTTTGTCAGTGGAAAGTGTCATGACGCCATTTCTAACCTAAGGTCCCTGGCCTCACTCGGAAAGAAATGTGTAAACGCCAGAAATCAAAGAATAATAATAATAATAATAATAATAATAATAATAATAATAATAATAATAATAAATGTGTTGATATGGCGTTAAACTAAATCAATCAACCAATATAAAAATAATAAAATTTTCTAACATCAATTTTTATAAATATTTTCTGCAGGATTTTTTCTGAAGCAATGCACAAATATTTGAGGTTAATAATTATTTATTTTAAATAAGGAATAAATGGATACATATCTAAACATATGTACATTTTTATTCTCTAAAGAAAAGTTTATATATCCATTTGTTACTTATTTAAAAGAAATCTTTGTGCCCTCCCCCTAAAAAAGTTTATTTTCGGACGGAAAACAGCTAAGTTTTGTTAGTGTTTGTTTAAATCGTTTCGCCCCAAGGAAGGAGACAATGCCACTAAGACGCAGTGGGGTTGGGTTACAGGGAGTGAAAGTGCAAGAGAAGGATACGACTGAGAATGTGAAGGATTGAGGAAAGGACAAAAAAAAAGGAACAAGACTCAAGAAGACAGAAGATGGCGATTGACATTGCATTTAAATGGTTGAAGATTGTAGTTATCAAGAAAGCAATAAATCGGGCGAGAGTTCCACGTATGGGAAGTGCGAGAAAAGAAATTGTTAGAGTAGAAGTGGCGGTTGCTACTTCAACAGTAAAACAGTGAGACCTAATTGCCAATCGAGTAGGACATCAATTTGACACTTATATTATTTGCATTATTCGGACTGTTATCCTCATCTTCATTGCTATATTCACAACGTTTCATCCGTTGCACGCTCCGACCTCCTTTAGGGTTTGGTTCGAAATTCCAATCACCTGAAGAAGGCCAGCCGTACAATGACCGAAATGTTATGAATATGGCAATGAAGATGAGGATAACAGTCCGAATAATGTAAATAATGTAATTAATCATAATACCTCATTTCAGGGATATAGACAGACAATTTGACACCGTATCGAAATTTATAAACAGGAGTCATCTTCTAAATAGTTGAAGAAGCAATATTCTTTGATTCTGACAAGAATCCTGGCGAAATGAAGAACTAAAGAATGGTAACCTCGAAAAACTATGTTTGCAAACTTTTTCCTTCTTTTTTGTGTGTGGACCAGTCTATTTAAGTAGTTTCATTTCAGGGTTCATATTTCCACATTGTTTGAGACATTAATCATTTCAGACGCCCTCAAAGAATTCAACATTAAATTATATCTACAGTGCGCAATAATATATTTATGACATCATTAGAATTTATGACTAGCATGTTTCAGCGTTTGCAACCTATTCGACGCCTCATAATGACCAACCTTTTATTGTTTGAGGCAGTGAGGGGAATTATGTTAAAAAGAAATTAAAAAAAAAAAGAATAACATTCTTACGATAATATAGCTCTTTGCTTTATCTATGATTTATTTTAAATGCCATGTCCCTTTTGGACGTAGGCGGCCATGACTTGTAGATTACCTGTAAATAGTCACATGTTCTTGGGAAAGATAGTGGAGTGTTCGTCCTTTGCATCTAAAAGATCTATAATTTACAGTTTTCCATTTCTTGGACGGGTTGTGACCCGAGATTAGAGAGCTTAGGCTACATCTGGTAAAGAATAAACGGATTTATTCCTTTACTAAAGGCGAAAGTGAACGCAACAGACTAAATCGGAATTTGAACTCGGCTCGCTGAATCCACCTTCCGCGCCGATATCTGTTACGCGACCAGTACCGTCTTTCTCTACGCAGGAACGTCTAAAATCTCTTCATGTTTTTTGGACTCTAGTTGTGCTACCGACCGTTTGCCAATAATATCGACTTTATATCAGAATGAAAGGCGTAATACGTCTTTGCCAGACAAATACAATCTCTTGTTGAAGAATCTTATAAACAAACACTGGAATTCGTTTCAAATCAATGACATCCATCTCTGTCTCTGTCTTTTGTCGCTCTCTTCTCACTCGCTCTCTCTCTCTCTCTCAAAACGTATTTGGATATGGAAAGGTGAAACGTCTAAATAAACGAGCATTTGACCTAAACTTATTATCTCTTGTACGTATCTGTCTATATTCCTGAGATGAGGTATTATGTACGCTATTTACATTATTCGGACTATATTGTCCTCATCTTTCTTGCCAAAACGTTTCGGCTGTTATACGCTCCGTCCTTCTTCAGGTGGTTGGAATGAATAACTGACATCCATTAGACATGGCACGTGGAACTAGAACAGTCTACCCCAGCGAGAGAAATAAAGGGTTCAGTTCGACATTCCAACCACCTGAAGAAGGCTGGAGCGTACAACGGCTGAAACGTTGTGGTAAATATGGCAACAAAGATGAGGACAATAGTAAATAGTGTCTCTTGTATGCAAACAAAATAATGAATGTCACTTTTATTGAAACATATAGGAACAAAATAAACTAAATACCCACGCATGCAATTATCGCCATTTTTAAATGGATTTTTTTTTAAATCCAACCTTATTTTTTTATTACTTTAAACGCTTTTTTTTTTTTTTTTTTTTTTTTTTAAGTGAATACAGGTGTTTGAGTTGGAAACGCTGGTTTTATTTTCTTAAGCTCTAAAATTAATATCAACCGGCCTAGATCGATTAAAGGAAATTTTGCCTCCCGGCAGAAATCAAACTTGTATTCCCTCCCCCACCATCAGGCAAGATTCGGTTATAGGGATGGCTTCTCTATATGTAACTATACAAAATGCAGTCCAGAAGTTTTGAGAATTTTTCAGGAGAGGCATTCATTTCAAAACTCTAATCTCCTTCAAAGAACGATCTTCCGACTTCAATGCACTTGTTGTAGCGCTCCGGACACTCCTTGAGGACCCCCACCCTCGTATCCCTCCAAAGTGAAGATGCCCAGAGACCCCGTCACAGGTTATTTCCGCTCTACGTCCCCAAAACTTTATTCCATAAACAATCGAGTATTTTCAGGTTTCTGCAGCATTTCGAAGAGATCAACACAAACTTTATCAGAAACCTATTAGTCGATTTTTCAACTTGTAGAATACCTGTAAATAATCCCATGTTCTTGGGAAACATAGTGGAGTGTTCGTCCTTTGCATCTAAAAGGTCTATAATTTACAGCGATATCAGCTCAGCGTGCAACAACAGTGGAAAGTGCCTGAAAACTACAAAGGAACCCAAGCCTTGTTAGTAAAATTGGGTAGATGAAACTGCTCAAAAGCCATTGATGTTGGTGCTAGCACAAAATCACAAGTCATCGTGACCGAGGGTTTGTGCATTCTAGACTTGTTCAATTGTTCATCATGCCAGATTATGAGCTCTCCGCGCAGAACTTTCCTCTACAGTACCTAGACTCTCTGATTTTTTTGTGATGTCAGCGAACACTCATTGTCACTTTTGTAATCCCAACGAATACTCGTTGTCTCTTTCGTAATGCTCATTGTAGTAGAGACTTTGTAATCGCAGATGCAACTATAGTAATGCCGTTGAACAATACTGGTGTCAGACGCCTTTGAATAACACTTGCAATAATAGTACTTGCTCAATAATACTCGCTCGAACAATAATCCGTGTAGTGATCCGAATAGAAAAATAGTATAATAAATAGAGCAGAGAATAGCGGTCCGTATAGTAATAGAGAATAGAGTAGAAATAGCTATCCGTATAGTAATAGAGGATAGAGTAGAAATGACGACCCGAATAGTAATTAATAGAGGATAGACTAGAGATGATGATCGTTAGTCTTCACGATACCTCCCATATATGCATTTCCTCTATGGTCCCGTGATCCACTTAATTCAATAATGGGATCGACTGTGTTTGCTCACTGGCGATCTATGTTCAAAATCAAGTGTTGGCAGCGTCACTTTATTCCTATATAACAAATTTAAGTGCAGTACTAGATTGGCGGCAAGGTCTCATTATTTTACAGTTGAAACTTCTACATGTAACCGTAAGTTCTACGTTAACAGCTCCTTCTCTGACACTTATCGCTTGTGGAACTCTCTTCCAGCAGCTTGCTTTCCAGTTAAGTATGATTTTCAAAATTTTAAATGCAATATCAGTCATTATCATCTGTATTCTTTTATTCCTGTTCTTTTAATGTTCTTAATAATGTTTTTATTGTCCTTGTATTGTTTTACACTCAATAAACCCCTGTGTCTTAGTGGCTTTATTGTCTTGTTTGGAATGAAATGATTAAAAACAAATTTCAGCATCGTTACCGTAAAAACCATAGATTGGCTATGCGAGTCCTGAAAAAACACAAATGTGTCTGAGCAAGCGTCTGCAATAGGGACTAGCCACTCTAGTACACTTCAGATTTTCTCACAGGTCCCCCTTCAGTTATTATCAATCTATATTATACTTGTCAGTAGTTGTTCTTTTTTTTATGTGATATGTCTCTTCAGTATGTAGGCGATGATGGCTCTCCACATCTTCCTGCCCTTTATAGCCCATAGTAAAAATCTGGTTCAAATCTCACCATGTTCGATTTGTCAAAGAGGTGATCTTGATAATGTCAACTTGGGGAGAAAAACGAAGGGTGTGGCACCGTTGAGAATTTCTTGAAAATCATATCAAGGGTCGACCCAACCCTTGTGAGTGAAATTAGGTCGGCAAAACTTTTCTGAATCCGTTGATGGTTGTACCATATGAATACTTTTAATTTTAATCAAGCATTTATCAAGAAAATCGGGTTCCGGCATTAAACGACCCTTAAACTGTTGATATGCCTTTAAACAAACCAAACCAAATCTTACACTGAACAAGGATACGTGCCCTAGACATTCGGATTAAACTCACAACTACCAGAGTATCAGATACTTTTAATAAACCTTTTTTTAATTATTTGCCGTGTCAAATTATTTCAAATGATTAAAGAATGATCTTTAGTAGGTAGATTGATATCAAATGCACATTCCTTCAGATATTCGTGTAAAATTTTGGATATTGAGTAAAAGTTGAGCAAACAGTTTTATAAATATCGAGATTAGTGACAAAATCATCTGTACCTTAATTTATCTAGGCCTTTGTCATCTCTATTTGACCATTCTATTAAATAAATTCTTCGTCTCGCAATTCGAATCGGGTTGGTACTGGACGAACGAAAACAAAACTTTCTACAATAAATTGAAAAAAAGAAAGAAAAAAAAGAAAGAAAAAAAAAAGAAAAGTTATCCTCTCGATTTTACCATTTTTTAAACAGTCCCTAAAAGAATCTGAACGTCAGTTTTGTCAATATTCTTTAAATTATATTTCAATTACCTAGCTAGCCCACACAGGATTGAATAAAGACTCTAATTTGTCAGTCCACGCCCAAGATGCCGTGTAACAGAACAGAACATGATTATATTGAACTTGTTAAAACGAAACAATGAAAGACTGTTTCCAACGGGAATAAATTTCCCGTTCTAAAATGAAAGGTAGCGGGGATTTGTAATAAAATTTGAATAATTAGAGACCAACATCGAACGTATCGATTATGAGGAAAAGAAACACTCTGACAGCGAATTTTTAAAACAAATTTATGAGATATTTTTTTCGGCATATTATTCCGAAGTGATAAGGCTGGCCAATATTGCTCTAGAGAAAATGTCTTTCCGGTTGTTCAGTCAGTTTTATAAAAGTGTAGTGACTTCATCAAATGTATTCGTATTATTTGGATCTTCAAACCAGATAAAAAAATGGCGGACATTGCTGGGAAACAAGGGGCAGTAGATTTCGTCAAACGTTCTTAGTAGAATGCAACACTGCCGTTGACTGGACTGTCTCTATACTTCCTCTAATGCCATTATTTATTCTCCCCCACGGACGAAACCCGACACAAAGGATTAAAAAAAAAAAGAAAAGAAAAAAGAAAAACACAGGCGTCCATATATATTTTCAAAAGAGTTAGCTGTAACAATTGCCCAGTTCAATCATCTACAGACATCAGGGTGATCCTGTTGATTCTAGCCCGAGGAAGTGCAACGAACTTTGGAGATTAATGTTCAAGAAATAGTTATTCTGTAAGGAGAGTGATTGATCTTTTTTTATCTCAGGGTCATTCCAACTTTTCGACACAGGTGTTGGGGATCGTTTCTAGTACCCCATTTGCTATGAGTATTACCTTTACACTTGGCAATATCTAGATATTTAACTATCTTACTTTTCTGTTTCGGTTTTGCCCGGTGACAGGCAGGGACGGATGCATTCATTATTTTGCAATAGGTAAGCACTGACCATGTTTATAATTGAGTCTACAGCAAAGAGAAGTCGCTTTTATAATTGCTTTTTTTAATCATTTTACCCCTAGCAAGGCGACAAAGCCACTAAGATGTCAGGGATTAACGAGAATGAAAGAAAATGAGAAAACTTTAGTGAGGAGAAAAAACAAACAGAATAGGATTTTACACTTAAGAGTATAGGTAAACATTGGTCATATATATAATTAAGTGTTATGAGATCTTACCAATAATAATAATAATAATAATGGACTATTCCATACTTAATAAATAAGGCGCCTCAGGAGTAGGCAAGGAGTCTGTCGTTCACTTCTGAACCGACTGATCGTTTGAACTCTCTGCCTTCGGGCGGGGAGGAACCCGAACGAGGCTACGCCGAGGGGCGGAGTCTCGTTCGGGGAGGTAAACCGACCCTGAACCCGTTTATACGGTTTCAATGGGTATATTTTTGGCCGAGCCCACGGGCTCGGAGATCCCACGTTAAACCGGCCTTGTGCCACATGATGCCCACGTGGGGGGGTGACTAAATATAGTCAGTAGTTCAAGTGGAGTCAGTAGTTCAAGTGGAGTCAAGAGTTGAGTCAGAGGCAGTCCGAAATAGAGTCGCGTTCAGACAATTACTGCAAGACATTGGAATAGTGATACTGGTCGAGACTACATTGTTCTCTCTACTAAAACCTGATTGTTCGTACTAACACTTTCTACTTCTCTGTATATATTTCTGTTTGTAATATATCTGTGTTATTCCATATCCGTGTTCGAGTTCTTCTTTATTGGTTCTACCTTGGACTATCACCGTGGTACAAGGACCTGGACCATAACATTAAGTCTATAAGAAACCATTAGTAATGGTTTTTTTTTTATATAAATGAGTCTAGCAATAAACACTGGCCGATTTTCTACATGGGTCTACAGGTAACCATTAGTTGTTTTTATAATTGAGTCTACCGAAAAGCTTTCGTTGTCTTTCTACATGAGTCTACAGGTAATCTTAATCGTTTTTATAATTGACCCTATGATAAACGTTGGCTGTGTTTCTACATGAGATTATAGGTGTAAAAGGGTCGATAATGACATACGTTAATGTATGTTACCTGGTGTTACATGCTTTAGTTGTTCATAGAGGAATCCTTTGCTTTTTAATACTGAAAATGAAATGAATAAAACGTACAACAATAACATACAAGAAGAAGACTTTGAGACACGTGTTGAAATTAATGACAAGAATGTGTATTTTTCTTTTCAGGGTGTTATCTACAATATTGGTTTTATGTTTGTTAAATGTTCTCAGGGTTATTGTCTGTTTTTGTTTCTTTAAAATTTGGGCTTGTTTATAATTGTTGCGAGAATTTTGTGGTGAAGGGAATCTTTTGAGACCGTCAACTCTGGATTTTCACGGAGCGAAGAAGATACGTCTGTGTTGTTCCTTTTACTACTGCTACTGCTACCCTTGCTTGTGGTGGAAGGGTCGATTTTATAATGATGACGTTTCAGATCTTTATTTCTGGAATGATGAAATATCATCATCATGAATCGTTACCGGTGGAAAGGTTGTTTTTAGGATGATCAAATTTCAGATCTTTATTTCTAGACTGATGAAATATCATCATAATCATGAATCATAACATGGGTAACCATTTTGTCGTTTTTATCATTGCATCTATCGATAAATAGTGGTCTAGTTTTTACATGGGTCTATAGGTAATCATTAGCTGTTTATATAATTGGGTCTGTTGATAAACATTGGTGGTGTTTCTATATGATTTTATACGTAACCATTATTCGCTTTTATAATTGAGTATCGATAAACATGTTGCAGTTTTTTTGTGTATATGTTATGTAACTAGTGAGCCAGTCAAAATGACTTAACTCACTTTATAGTCCACCAATCAGAAGACGTAGAATATTCAATCCGTCGTGTATAAAGGCGGCCATTTTTGTCTACTCTACCCGAATGTCCAGTTCCAGCTTGTCAGGCGAAGAGAAACAGAAGGACGAACCACGCTCTGCTACCTTTTACCAAAATATCCACTGCTAACCTGAACAACGTTTTCCTACTGTCTTCGAAATATTCACTGCTAACCTCTGGATTCTATACTCGAAGACGACCGTCATCATGAACAACAAAACATTGGTTATGTTTCTACATGTGTCTACGTTTTTAGAAATGAGTCTACCGATAAATATTGTGTTGTGCTTCTACATTAGTCTCTAGGTAATTATTAGTCGCTTTTATCATTGAGTCTATCTGTATACGTTTTGCGTGTTTCTACATAACCATTAGTCGTTTTTATAATTTAGTCTATCGGTAAATATTGTACTTGAATCCATAGGTAAACATATAGGTCTGTTGGTAAATTAGTCGTTTTTACAAATGAGTTCATTTGCAGACATCACTCGTCTATACTCATGTTCACAAGCATCTAGTGTAGTTGTTTGAAGGTAAGTTAATGTGATGATAATATGTAATTATGCTCGTGCGAAGTTGGATTCGTTAGTAATATCGTATTGTAAACTGTTGCTTTTAGTCCTCTTAATAATCCTCATTGTCGCCCTTTACCAGGTTAAGGCATTTCCACCTCCTGTGGAAGAGTGATATTTTCGGACTGAAGAGTTCTTTAAGACATGTCACTGCTTCGTCAAATGTTAATTCGTTCGTCTTTTTTGGCAAGATATAATCCACGAACTTTGTATATTCTTCAGTTCCCAATTTTCTAAGCAATAGATTCTCCTGTGCTGTTTGTGGTCTTTTGTGCAATTCTCGAGCCGGTCTCAAAAGTCATTGGCATGCAGATAATTAGTTCGTGGTTGTCGGGACCTCATACGTCGAACTCGACGGGAGAAGAATCCATCATCATTGGGGTAAAGATGTATTACACAATGGAAAAAAGGCCCTCCCTGTCAAATCCAATGTATCAAAAGAATACATTTTTCTACCCACTGACTACAATAACTACAATTTAAAAGAATTTGTCTAGACTCAACAGAAAATTTGTCACTGCCACGTCTAAAACAATAAAAGACTTAATACAAAACAAAACAATACGCTAAAACTTGAAGGAGCAATTCACTATATTACCTGTAATAGTTGATACAAGATATACATTGGAGAAACTCCATGTACTTTAAATAAAAGATTATATGAACACAAAAGGAATCGTTTAAAAAACAAAACATTAAATGCATTAGTTGCTCAATCTAATGAGACTGAGTACAATTTTGAATTTTTTACATTAAGCTTTACCTTGTACAAGGCCAGGGAGTCACTCAAGGTCGAGAGTGAAGTTAAGAGTTAGTTTATATGGATAAGATAAGGGAAAGATAATGGTTAACTCTCGACTTGAACAGGTTAAGATTGTAGTGATCGAGGAAACATACCCTTAGAAGTCTATTGGAAAGGCATCAAGACAAAGCTCCCGTTTAGCTTATATATATATATATATATATATATATATATATATATATGTGTGTGTGTGTGTGTGTGTGTGTATGTTCATGTGTGTGTGTATGTGTATGTTAGTGTGTGTGTCTGTGTGTATGCAGATATATACATATATATTTACATATATATATATATATATATACATATATGTGTGTTTTTGTGTGTGCGCGTGTGTGTATATTTGTGTTAGTGTGTGTGTATCTGTGTGTATGCAGATATATACATATATATCCGCATACATATATACATATATATATATGTGTGTGTATGTGTGTATGCGAGTGTTAGTGTGTGTGTGGTGTCTGTGTGTATGCAGATTTATACATATATATCTACATATATATATTCATATATATATATATATATGTGTCTGTTTTTGTTTGTGTGTGTGCGTGCGTGTGTGTGTATGTCTGTGTTAGTGTGTGTATTCAGATATATACATACATGTCTACATATATATATATATATATATATATATATATATATATATATATATATATATATATATACATGTTTCATTAAATAATATAGAGAAGAATGAATATAGATATGAAATACTGTTGGAAATAAGTTCAGTCATCAAATATGCGATTGCTCTGAATTATTTTTTCCAGAAATATCAAATGTTTTTTTGGTTTTTTTTTTTAAAGTTACCCTCACTAGAAATCATTAACTGCTATGAGTATGTTTATATATTCAACAACGATTCTAATTATTTAATAACATTAGAATCCGTCTCTTCGCTTTGTTGATTCAAGTTGCCTCCTTTGTTATGCATTCGTTATGCAGTTGCATTGATCTCACCGACGTTGGTCACAAAGCTCGTTCATTTACGATTAACCCCCACACTGCCGACTTAGTCAACCACAAAAAGATTTTAGTCGGGCCAGCCCATCCAAAATAAAGATACATCAAAATGAAGTAAAAAAAAAAACCCAGAAATTTGTCGACACGTGAAATTTAGATATTAAAACGATTTACATTATTCGGACTAGACTATTGTCCTCATCTTTGTCGACATGTTTATTGCAACGTTTCGGCCGTTGTACACTCCGGCCTTCTTCAGGTGGTTGGTTCAGGTGGTGAATACAACGAACGAACCCGACTGGACTTGGAACTCGTCTCATCGTTTAACGATTCTGAGCCATTATCTATTACACCACCTGAACATAAAAGCTTACAGCACCTGGTATTTCCAAGTGGTCACCCATCTAGGTACTGACCAGGTTCGATGCTGCTTAAGTCCGATGATCACAGGAGAACCGTTGTTTCAATATGGTATGACCGGAAGACCGACGACTTTATAAACCGGCAATAATAGTAACTCTTCAGTCATTGAATGCCGAGTGTTTTACAGTTAATATTGGTATAAATTTCTAAGACACCAATTGTTCCTAGAATTAAATAAACCTTTCCGAAACAGAAACAATGTGACTATATATATATATATATATATATATATATATATATATATATGTGTGTGTGTGTGTGTGTGTGTGTGTGTGTGTGTGCGCGCGTGTGTGTGCGTGTGGATTTTCTGACCTGAAACTATCTGCGTCTCTCGTTTCGTGCGCATGTGTAGACGTGACACCATCAACAAAGCTCAGTTCGATGAAATCCTAACGGATGAAACGCATCACAAAAAACCTTTCCAGTTTGTCATATATATCTATCTATCTATCTATCTATCTATCTATATATATATATATATATATATATATATATATATATATATATATATATATATATATCAAATATTAAAGTTTTCAGAAAAATCCACACATTCTTAGCATCGCTTGATAATGGAACGGAACTTTTAAGTTTAATTTTTATGATTAAATTTGAATTGAAGTTTCAGTTTTGAAACATTGGAATATCTATGTCGCGATGGTAATATATTTTTTAAAAAATTATAACACACACATGCACACACACACACACACACACACACACACACACACACACACACACATATATATATATATATATATATATATATATATATATATATATATATATATATATATCAATTTGTGACTGGCTGGGATAATTCCAAGGAGGATATTAATCCAAAGAGAGCTCTGTGTAAATTACAGCGAATTATATTATAATAATAATAAATCAAGAACAAACCTTAAAGATTCATTTAGGTTATAATTTATTTCGTTGATATTTCTATATATTCATCTCTTCAGACCGAAAGTTCTTAATAAATGAAGACAATTAATCTGAACTGATATACTAGATTAACAGGAGGAAGGAAAAGCAAGAGAGAAGAAAAAAAAGGGAGAGGAAGAAAGAAAAATAACAGATTTTCGAATATAAAATTTTATATTTAAAATAATATATTAATTAGAGATTTCATTTATAGCAACTTTAGACGTGGCTTTTACGACATAACCTCATAATATTTTACTAACAGACCTGCGTTATACCGCTGATTAATTTCTAATAGAGTTATTAGGTTGCTCGAAAAATAATGCCCGATATATATATATATATATATATATATATATATATATATATATATATATATTATATGAAATGGACAAAGTCCGACAATCATTTTAAGACATTTTTATGTTTATACATTCTTTTTATAGATACAAATATTTAAGTAAATGCTCTGTTTATAATAAACAGTATTAAAGAACATTTACCGGCCTGAATGTCCGAGAAATTTTCACAGAAAATATTCGTCCTCCGACAGGATTCGAACCTGTATCCTACACGGAACAGTCATTTTGCTTGATTTGGCCACAGAGGAGCGTTCGGTTAGCAAGGTCGAATTTACTGTTTTTGAACTTCAATCTTCTATGAATCTCTCACGTACATTCATATCTGCTCATGGCGTATCAAATGCAAACAAATGACGTCACACATTATGAAATGGACAAAAGAATATATAAACATAAAAATAAAAATTTGTCCATATTAAATATTTGTATCTATAAAAAGAATGTATAAACATAAAAATGTCTTTATATATATATATATATATATATATATATATATATATATATATATATAAAGAAAGAACAGTAAGATAAATAATCCGGTGTTCTTATAGATATTTTTATTTTTACAAAATAGTGCTCTATGTAAATTTCAGAGCATTAATATTATAAATTAATTGATTTAAAATATGTTTTTTTTCGCTACACAGTTCTAACCATGTTTAAAAAATGGAAGCTAAAAGCTTCGAATTTAATTTTGTAATTAAATTAAAGACATTAGTTCCATTTCATCCTCAAGCGAATTATTGTGTGTGTGTGTGTGTGTGTGTGTGTGTGTGTGTGTGTGTGTGTGTGTGTGTGTGTGTGTGTGTGCGCGCACTTAATGTGATGAATTCTAACGCGTCGATATGTTGACTTGGAGAATAATCTTCCTGCCAACAAGCGAAAATGCGTGCCTGACAGCATGTCAGCTGATGCCACAAGACGGGAACATGTGATCAACACAGTTGTGCTTGATAAAGAACCGCATGGCAGGTATATAAACGCCCACCTTAGAGAGGACAGTTTCTTCCATCAATACGAGAATATGGGATCCATTTACGGGTGAGATCTCCCGAGCCCGCATACATATACACCGTATAACCGGCGGTAATTGAAGACGTCCGGAGTTAAATAAAATATAATAGAAGATTTCAGTCCCGTGTTTTTTATTGGTCGGCGCTGAGATAATATTACAATGGCAAAAGGACAAAAGCACTTTGTTTCCGGTTTTGTTTTGTTTTTTTTTTTTGTTTTTTTTGTTTTTTTTGTTTTTTTTTGTTTTAGTTTTTCGCTGGTATTTGACGAATCGATTTTTGAATGCTTTTGAAACTTATCCGCCTGTCCAATTGGGTTGGTGATTTAGTTTATTTTTAAATCATTTATTTTTTTTATTTTTTTGTATTTTATTTTTGCTTTCAATGTCTTTTTCCCCAGTAGACAAAGAAATTGACCAGAGGATGATTTGAACGTGAAAGATTTGTTCTGAAATCGAAGTAATTATGTTAGCAACATTAATACAGTCTGCGAGCGGTTCCGGTGGACAGATTTACCGGAAATTTACAATGTCGTCGCCAATTGATACACTGAGAGTATTGGGGCAGATGCTACGCGCGTTCCCGTGTATACGTGCGTGCATGTGAGGCAGTGTCTACTCTGCGGAAGGAGAAAGAGAATTAGGAGAAATTAGAAGTGAAATGAGGATAGACAAAAAGAGACTGAGGAAAGAACAGAAAGGAATATTTGATAGAATGAAAAAAGTAAGGGAAATAAAGACAGTTCGAAAAGGCATGAACCTATGCGTATTATTGAATTATTATTATTATTATTATTATTATTATTTTCTTTGATTTCTGGCGTTTACACTTTTCTTTCCGGGTCCCTAAGGTTAGAAATGGCATCATGACACTTTCCACTGACAAACAAAAAAAAATATTACATAGATAAAGCCCTTCGTAAAGTGTGGGCTCTACTTATCAGAACATTTTTTTTGTATCTCCTTGAGGAATGGACTTCCAGGAATCCCTTCAATTAGTCTACTGCAATCTTTTCCAACCAGTTCTAGGGCTCCAACTACAACAGGGATGGTTGATGTTCCCATATGCCACATTTTCAAGATTTCTATTTCAAGGTCCTTGTAATTGACAACTTTTTGAATATCTTCAAAGATACATTGCAGTCGGCAGGGACTGCCATATCAATAAGGAGGCACAGTTTTTGTTTGTGGTCTTTAATAGCAATATCTGGGCGGTTGGCTTTGATTGTTCTGTCAGTGTGTATTGGGTAGTCCCATAGAATTGTAACAGGTCCTATCTCCGTAACCGGATCTGGGTGGTGTTCATACCAGTTTCTTTCAGTTTCCTTCGCATAAAAGTTGCAGATTTTCCAGTGCAGATATTGGCCCACTCTGTCATGTCGGGTTTTATATTCAGTGGGTGCCAACACCGTACAACCTGATACAAGATGATCAATCGTTTCTGGATATTTATCACAGAATCTGCATTTTGGGCTGACACAATATTTTAGTATATGTGCTTGATAATTCCTAGTTAGCAAGCATTGGTCCTGCGCAGCGAGGATAAAACCCTCAGTTTCCGCTTTCAACCCTGCACTACGTAGCCACTAATGGGTACGGGTTTTGTCTACGTCAGCTTGTTTGGTACGGGGACTCTAAAACCGACATGCATGGCCTGGGAGTTTACGCCCGGTACCATCTCCCACTGGCTAGGGAACACTCTCTTGAATCTCCAACCCATCCATATATGTGTCTCAGTCTATCTCACCTCAATTCAGTCAGCTATCTCTTCTTTCTCTACCGTTCCCCTTCCTCTCAAGACTGACGTTTACTCGATAACATTTCCGATAATACAGACAGGGCCATCTCTCTACATTCGTTTGCATATATATATCCCGTAGTTTATCTCAAGGTCCCCGACTAAATTCAGAGACGGATATGCAACGTGATTGGTCCTGATCTGGGATCCCGTCTAAATTCACTTTCTCACAAACGTGCTGTAGCTTCCCTCTGTCTTTTCTACAAGTATTTGCTTGGCAACTGCTTCGACGAGCTACTTTCGCTGGTTCCCAGACTGCATGAATTTCAGCTACTAGTCTGGCATCTGGGTCCCACCCTTTCACAGTCGAAACGGCTAAATGTAACCATCTCTTCTACTCCAACAGCTACTTATCTCGCACCTCCCGTCAGTGGAACTCCCTTTCTATCACTTGCTTCCCTGATAGCTATAATCTTCAAATGTTCAAATGTAATGTCAATCGACATCTTCTGATGCCTTGACCTTGATCTCTGTCCTTCTTTTTATCCTTTTCCTAAACACTCCTCTTGACTCTTACTCTCTATAACCCGTTGCGTGCTAGTTGCACTTCTGCTTTGCTTGGGGTGATTCGCTTTAAAAAAAAAAAAAATTGAATAAAATGAATTCAGATTGGAGTGGGGGTAAAATCTTCAAAAAATGTATCGATGGACACAAATGAGCGATAAAAATAGGAGATGCATTAAGTTCCTTATTCTCCCAAATACAATATGCTGTCCTTCGTTTCGATTTTAAAAAACGCCAAAGTAGTAAAATTGTTTCAGCATAAATCTGTAAACATACAGCGCGAGCGGTATCCAAGCTTTCCGCCGACCGTCCAGTGATCACACCAGGTTGCATTTCAATCCTTGGAGCTGGTAAAAGGGCGCTCTGCACGCTCACAAGGTAACACGATGAATGGCAAACGCCACATCGAGAAATAAGAACGCAAACTGTTTCCCATATTACACGTAATTGTTTGGGCACCTCGAGGCGGCGTAATGGTTCGCTAGATTCATTTACGACTGAGTAGTGAGTTCGATCCTCACTGGGTGCCCTATACTTTTGGCCTTGTGCCACATCTAAGCTACACTTGGAAAATCACTACACGTAGTTGCTTTATTCAGAGCTTCACCTGCCCGTCCAGGTAAGTAGGTAGGTGATTCTCGTCTTCATTTACCCTTACCAACTCCTCGGCCATCTACTGACAAAATGGAAGCCGAGACACTGACACGTCTGCCTCCAACCAAGCAACTCTTCCCGATCCTAAGTATGATATAGACCAGCCTTGCTTTTTCTGGATATCTCAGTTTCAGTTATTTTTCTTTAGTATCAGAATTCTCTAACTTTTTCTACACATAGGCCCAGTGGATAAAATCTTTGGTCGATCCAAAGAGTTATGAGTTCAATACCTGGCCACAACAGAGTATATCACCAGAAGAAGACCGGCGTCTACAACGGCCGAAACGTCGTGAATATGACAATGAAGATTAGGACAACAGTCCAAACAATGTAAATAGTGTAAATAGTTACAATATCTCATCTCAGAAATATAGGGGGATATTCACTCTTTTCTTTGGATATGCTCCAGTGATTTTACTCACGTTTTTCTATGTCAAAACACTTCGTCCTGGATATGACGATAAAATACATCGGCGTCCTGGGTAAGACGATAAACTACGTCCAACAGCAAGGCATCTGATCAGGAGAACTACCTCTTATTTGCTGTTGTTCCCAGGTCCACCTTGACCCGGGGTGGTAGCACCTGTTAGGGTCCCAAATATGAGCAAATAGTTAACCCCCAAACTGGGGTCAAAACACTATGAAAATGTAAAAATAGGTTTAATACTAGAAATACTTTGTAAAAAATTATTATCAGCAATAAATTTTTGAAGAAAATTATTACCAGTAATACATTAAAAAAAAAACACACAAATAAAAATAATATTACCAGTTATACATTTTTGAAGGAAAAAATATTACCAGCAATAAAAATCGTCGGCATTAAATAACCCATTTTGGTCGATATGCCATAAAACTAACCAAACCAAACCAAACCATCAAAACAACATATTTATACTTTAACGTCTTCCTATGCATAAATCATTAATTTATTCACAGATAGTTATTTGAAAATTTTAATTTTTTTTTTTCAAATTAACCACGGCACTTCTAAGTAGCAATGTTGCCATGATAACGATTTTCTCAGCTTTCTTTTCAGTTGTTCTGATGATGCCAACATAATTTAAAATAAAAATTAAACGTCCACAATCATATATATCTGAGTGACTACTCATCTCCTTCGCTGGGGTGGGGTGTTTACATGCCAGCTTGTAATACAGTTCTTTTCCACGCTTGCAACTCTCTGTGACTGGCTTCTCTGAAGAACTCTGTGCGCAAAGTCTGTTCAGGCATCATCTGGGGATGAGACATGTCATTTGCGGAGACAGAATAACCCCCACTCCCGTCCAAATGTAGAAAAATAAAAACATTTATCAAGAACATTTCATTATTACCAATGAAACCTGTTAACTATAAAATGAATTCGTTTTTGTTTTCTTGGTGACAGAATATGGACTCTTGAATGGAACTTTTTGCCATGTCTATTTTATTATTAACAAAAGAGCTGCTAAACTGGAAAATTTTCAGAGCTAAAATGGTGGATGAAATAAGTTAGAATTTCCCACTCCAAGAATGTGATCGCTTCCTGAGTTTATCTTCCTAATTATTGACTGGCATTTTGCCGTTCTGACAAATGACACACTTTCTGTTTGGACGTGGAGTTATTATTATCTATACCTTTTCAACTTCAAAATGATAATAATCAACTTCAAAATGATAATAATCAACTTCAAAATGATAATAATCAACTTCAAAATGGACTTATTTTCAAGTAAAAAAATTAATCAACTCCAAAATGGATTAAACAACTTCAAATTGGATCAATCAACTTCAAAATGGAACAATGAACTTCAAAATGGATTAATCAACTTCAAATTGAGACTTGCACTAACTTCGTGTCTGGAACACAGAGATTACTTCCCTCTGTAATTAACTTAGATGATGTAATCTTTTAAATAAATTTCTTAGGAACGTTTATATTTTTTATATCCCTTTTAAGTAAAAATAAAAGAATAAATTTTAAATTTATTAGTATTATATTAATTCTCAATTTGAAGTTGATTATTTCTCATTTTGAAGTTGATTGATCCAATTTGAAGTTGATTAATCTATTTTGGTGTTGATTAATTTTTTACCTGAAAATAAGTGCATTTTGAAGTTGATTATTATCATTTTGAAGTTGAAAAGTTATAGTTCTTATTTTTAGTACTGCTCGGTTATTGCTCGCATGTTCCCACTGAGTCCAATTACACTCTGTCAAGCCCGAGGGTTGAACTCACAATTATTACGTCACGAAATTCACTTCAATCCACTAGTTTATTGTGCCGTAGGAGAAAAAAGCACTAGACAAGATAGGCGGTGGAATGGGAACAGTCTACCCACATAGTTTAATAAAAGGTTCAGTTCAGAATTCCTTGTAAGCTACTGATGGACGACGAAACGTTGTGACAACAACATGGATGAGGACAATAGTCCGAATGTAAATAATGGCACACTGTTGACAAGAAGCAGACATATGAAGAGTAATGTTTTCTTTCTATTCATTTGTTCCTAAAGTTGATAAAAGATAACGATACACTTTGACTTTCTTCTCCATATTCTAAATGTCCCTAATAGAATTATTAATTATTACACAAATTTTCACTTTCGTTTAACTTATCCAATCAGGGAAAAGCTGAGAAAAGAATCTGAATTATGTTTGCACTAATAATAATGAATATTTTTTATTGAAAAATATATTCAACATTTTTTATACGTGTGAGCGGGATTTTATATCCTCAGAAAGTGATATAATTTTGCGGAAAATCAATATCTTGTTAAACTTTAAAGAACTGACTTTGCAGTTTCTAAATTTTCATATATATATATATATATATATATATATATAGAGAGAGAGAGAGAGGGAGAGAGAGAGAGAGAGAGATATATATATATATATATATATATATATATATATATATATATATATATATATATATATGTATACATATAGTTGTATATTTAGGCAGCAATCCTTCCTTTATGCATGTTTCATTAAAAACGACAGACAAGGTACTACGGTTAAGCTTTTTATTTAATTCTTCTTGTGTTCGAACAAGAGCTTTCTTTTCTTGACAAAGGCTGTGTGAGAACTGTTCAAATGTTTTATATTTCCGAGCACTTTCGGCTATACCTTTAGCCATTATCAATGATGATTCAATTTTTCTATTTAATTGAGGGTGTGCGTTCTGTGTATGTCTTAGTGTGTGGTAGGGATGTTTTTAATTTCCGAATAAGGTTAGCACATTGTATATGTATATATATGTATATGTATATATATATATGTATATATACGTATATATATATATATATATATATATATATATATATATATATATATATATATATCTACACATACATACATATTTATACACACACACACATACACACACACACACACACACACACACACATATATATATATATATATATATATATATATATATATATATATATATATTCTGTAGTTTACTGCTACCAGCAAGCAGAAATATTTCTTCTCCAGATGATGGCCATTTTGGCCGAAACAAGTCGAGGAATCTAACTGAAATAATAATAAAAACGAAAGAATATTAATCTACAACCCAGTGTGTCTGAAGATTTTAATTTTTTAATATTTTCTTATTGTTCAATATATATATATATATATATATATATATATATATATATATATATATACACCAAAATTAGAGGAACAGCAATAATGGTTCTTTTGGCAAATTTTGTCTTTTGAAATACATTTAATTGTTTTTTTTTTAAATATTAAAAGATGTTGGACTCACGAACATTAGGATGATTTTTTTTTATTCGATGTGAGTGGCAGCTCATTTGTCTAATGTTTTTTTTATACCCAAACTACCCTTGATTTGTCCCTATTTATATTCAGAAAATTCTCAGAACATCTTCAATAGATATTCGTTTCCTTTTCTAACTTTTATCACTTTTGTATTTCTCCTAATGTGATTTAGTCTCAACTGACTGAATCTTAATTTTATATTATATTTCGAGACAGATACTTATATGTCAAAAATTAAATGTAGAACACATTTAAAAAAAAAGAAACGAGATGTAATGAATAACTTATATTTGTGTATGAAGTGTCAAGGGCATGGTTTCCCAAAGAGGGTTCCGCAGAACCTTAGAGTTCCTTGAATGAGGCCCAGAGGCTCCGCAAGCCATTCTCTTATTTGACTCGGTCACCGACATTACACGGCCTCGAGCACGGAAGGTACTTAAATAGGGGGATTGCTTGGCAACACCAGGTACTATAAGAAACCTCGTACAATCCGAAATATGTCTCGGCCCTAAATAACTCACAAACCGTTGATGAACGTTAAAAAACAAATCAATCAGTTTTATTATTTGTTTCATGTCATTATCGATGCCAAAAGGAAGAAAGAACGCTATTTTAAAAGACAAAATAAATATTTTTAACCATGTGCCAAAAATCTGATATCGAATTTTGCGATTAACCTACACGAAAAATACCGACAAATTACTGCTAAAGTTCTGAAAATTTTTCATATGATTTGCGACAACTTTTCTTTGTGAAAAGCGGATAATCTAGATGCTGCTGATATGTCTTTCTTGTCCGCGTATTTTCAATCTCCTGGTCCTGAGCTGCAATTAACAATCTTGCTGTTTCCTTTTTGAGATCCCCGTTTCACAACCATTCAAAAGGCTTATACTTCATTGTTCTTCTGTACTTTGAAAAAAAAAAAAAAAAAAAACAATTACCATGTCAACCTTTTTGGATGTACTTTTGTTTCCCAGAATTAAGAATCTCTTTTATATCCATCCCATCAACAAGTGTCATTTCTTCTTTTTACTTAACTTCTTTTTCTTCTCTTTATTTTTCATTTCTTTCTTTTCTTTTTTTATTTATTCTTTTGTTCACCTAATGAGTCATCTTCCTCTTACGAACAGTTAGAATTTATTTTCTTCTTCTTCTTTCTTCTTCTTCTTCATCATCATCATCATCTTCTTCTTCTTCTTTTTCTTCTTTTTTCTTCTTCTTACGTAACTTCTTTTTACTTAACTTCTTCTTAACTTCTTACCTAACTTCTTACTAAACTTCTTCTTACTTAACTTCTTCATCGCAAAATGTCTAACAATTTTTCTACTTTTTTGATTCATTTTTTTTTTCCCCTTTCGTTCTATTTTTTCTTTTCCTCATCGAAATAAGTCAACTTCATTTAATGAACGGTTAATCATTAAAGTGGCGGAGGAGCAAAATCAGCCATTAAGTTTTAAAGTGTCCTGATTCTGGATACTTTTATCTAATCCTCTGATAAAATGAATAATTTTTTGATATATTATTCTACTGTAAGCATTCTTATTATGATTTCAATAGACGATTGTCTTTTTTTTAGCTTTTCGCTTGTACTTACGTTTTAGAATAAAATTAAATAAAACCTATAGACTTTTTTCTGCAAGTACGACTTACGAAAAAGATTTAAGTGCTGATGTTTCGTTAAAAAATAAAATAAAAAATAAAGAAAATGAAATGTCCTGATTTATTCTGAAAATTAATGGTATAAATGAATTTAGATAAATGATACAGCACAGGTCAATTGAATTGTCATCGATTGAGACCAAAAGAACAAATTTAGTCTCGTTTGGTTCCTCTTCCTGGTAACCTTTGACATATATATATATATATATATATATATATATATATATATATAGCAAATATATGGATATAGATCCGACAGTATAAAGAAAAATATACGGAAAAAACAAACAAAAATCCTTATATACAATTATGCTGTTTTAATGTTAATATGTCAACGTCAGACGTTTCGGTCTAATAAACCATCTTCAGGACATATTCATAAATTATAACATTATCAATACAACATGACAAAGACGATGTACATAAGAACAAGACTTATCCAAACAGATAACTGAAAGTTTTATAAGATCAGCGTTCCGTTTAAACATGGTCACGTTGTCGTCACGGTGGCGACGCTGTGAATATGTCCTGAAGATGGTTTGTTAGACCGAAATGTCCGACGTTGACATCATATTAACATTAAAACAGCATAATTGCATATAAGGATTTTTGTTTTTTCCGTATATTTTTCTTCATATATATATATATATATATATATATATATATATATATATATAAATAAAGGTAACAAATACGTTGGTATATAACCTAAGTATATCCTAGTAAGTTTGGAATATGATAGGTTCCTCACGTACTTGTAATAGTCTTGATAGGTGTGACATCCTTAGAAGAAAAATTAGAATAATAAAATACAATAAGCAAAGCCAACTACTGAATCAAAGGAATGAATTAGTGTTAAAATGTCGACATAAAAACAAAGTCAAATTTCCATAATATAGGTTTAACTCAATTAGCTACTATATTTCCATAATATTCACTCCCCTCTAACTATTGAAATGTTGACAATATAACTAATTCTTATTGCTATATTCCCACCTTTATAACCTCTTTACACTATATTAATTATAATTTATAAATTTTTCCTACTCTAAGATCTCCCCAACTTTCTTTCCATTAATCCCTTACATCCTATATAATTTAAAGTTATTTTTTAAACCCCCTTTTTATTCTAGTTTTAATTCTAAATTGATATTTCGTCTTCTTTCTATAACCCCAAATTAATGTCATAAGGTTAATATTCGTGTTTAATTTTATAAAACTTCTTCCCTTTAAGACAAATACTTTCCACACTCCACTGATCTATAAATAAAATACAAAAACAACACTGCTCTCTCCAAATAATTCTGGCAATTAAAGAATGATGCTAATTCACATTTTATCAACCGGGATTTTATAGCAAGAGTCAAATCTTATAACGGGAAAGGAGATAGATGTAACTTACGTCTTTCTGAAAAACTGGTTATCAATAATCCTAACTTTTAAACAAGAGAAATAAATATATGGTTACATGTAGGCATAAAAATAATTATCTGCTTAAATACGTTGATCCAGATTAATTTTTAATATAAATTACGGTTTTTATATTAAAAAAAGGTAAGTAATCTCCCTTTAATATAAAAATAAAAAATTAATATTTACAAATCTAAAATATTTTTTTAACATTTTTTTTCATATGCAAATCCCGTTTATTTTAAATGACAAACATAATTTTTTAAATTAAAAGACTGTAATCGCAGCATAATGACTGCACCAATATTGAGAAAACCAGATATATTTTTTAAATTACGCAACTGAAGATAATATATATATATATATATATATATATAATATCAATCACTTGACGATTTTGTTCCGAAATTTGTTCTACATACGTATATACATACATACACATATATATCTATACAGAGATAGATAGCCTGAATATTGCGTTCAATTGAGAAACAGACTATCGCAATTCGGTGTTGACATCAGTAACCACACATCTTCTATTTACACACGCTCTATTCCGGATATTTAGCGCTTTTAAACTATAAACTATATTTTGTACACACACACATATATATATATATATATATATATATATATATATATATATATATATATATATATGTATGTATGTATGTAATATATGGATATAGATCCGACAGTATGAAGAAAAATATACGGAAAAAAAAACAAACAAAAATCCTAATATGCAATTATGCTGATTTAATGTTAATATAATATCAACGTCGGACGTTTCGGTCTAGTAGACCATCTTCAGGACATATTCATAAAACACAATTAACATTAGACTATATTTAATTCAACATGAAAAGATGATGGATATAAGAGTAAGACTAATCAAAACAGATAACTGAAATTTTTCAAGATCAGCGTATTTAAGCAGCAAGTATTCATCTAAACAAGTTTGAGTGAAAGGAACCGTTATGTCTGCCTGCCTGTAGTCATTTTCAAAAACAAAAGTGGTATTAGTGTGGTAGTTATAATCCTTTTGTCTACATCTTGGTAATGTTTGTGCAGCTGGAAGTCTACGGTAGCGTCATGTATAACGGTTACTTGGAACGTTCGGTAGGCAAGGTCGAATTTACTGCTTATACCTTGCTTACCGAACGCTCCTTTGTGGCCTATCGGTAAGGCACGTCAGCGTAAATGACGGTTCCGTATAGGATGCAGGTTCGAATCCTGTCAAAGGACGAATATTTTCTATGAAAATTTCTCGGACATTCAGGCCGGTAAATGTTATTTAATATTGTTTATTATAAACAGAGCATTTACTTAAATACTTGTATCTATAAAAAAAGAACGTTAAACATAAAAATGTCTTTAATAAATAAATTGTCGGATTTTGTCCATTTCTTAATATATATATATATATATATATATATATATATATATATATATATATTCATGAATGTTTGGTTAAATAATTTAGATGTATTATGTCCATTTATTTTTATTATAATCCTTTCAAGTCCATGAAATAATTTCCGAGATCATTTTTTAAGGGTAATAAAACCAACATACATATTAACACTTTTTTTCTGAGATGCAATCTCCCAAAGGACATTTAAATTGTTATATAATGTTGGTCTTTTGTAAAATGCCATTTGGCCGAGAAGAGTTATTATGAATGACTAATCTGGTTGTATTAAATTTAGTATAGCATATAACTAATTTTATTTTTTACTGGGATCACTGTGGGATATATTATTGTTTTTGGGAAGTTTTAGAATTTTTTCATTCAGTTTAAAGTTAGGATGCATTAGATTACGGTATAGTAGTTTGATATGTTTAGACTTATTTGAGGCTATATTATGTTTTTTTTTTTATTCATGTTAATATTTTTGATAGCTCGTCTAATTTGTTCATCAACGATGTCATTGAGAATGTCATTATTAATGAGGGTTTGTTTAATATTTTTTAATTCAGTATTTTTGTTGAGAAATTTAATTTTCCACTGTTACGTTTCGTATAATACTACAACGTCCATGACGAGAAGGCTAACGTTTCACTTAAATGATCATAGTTCAATCTCAGAGCATTTAAAGGAAGATTCATACCCACATTCACAGTTTAGACAGATATTACTCGAAAATACAACAGTACTCCACTAAGATTATAAAAATCAAAGAATAAAAATTCTAGAAGCTCTATATATCAGATAATTGCGGTCAAAAATAAATAAAGACAACTATGATTATAGCAACAAAGGTCTTAAATGCTTATAGAGGCAAAGTCTTTAAAAATTCGAAATTAAAAATGTTTAAAACTACAATTTAAAAAAATCTTTTAAGCCCATAAAATTATACTCCAAAAACAGATAAGTTACCTTCCTATAAATATGAATACATATATAAAACAATCCAACAATTCAGTAAAAAGTACAAATAAAATCATTGTTGATATTGGATAAAAGTATAGCTGAAAATGCCTGGGCATACAGAATATTTGGACGATTTCGGCATAATTTATGTCCGGAAAAGAAGAAAATTATAAGAATACAAGAAAAATTAAATAAAAAAAAACGTAACCCCAGTATCTTGTCAGTCGTTTTTAATGAAATTTGTGTATATATATATATATATATATATATATATATATATATATATATATATATATATATATATATATGGGAAAAAAATGGAAAAGGTTTTTCTTGTGATGCGTTTCGTTTATTTAGGACTTCATTGGACTAAATTTGTTGATGCGATTCAATATGCGTACGAACGAGGGATAAAGAAAATAATTAAAATCTGTATATATATATATATATATATATATATATATATATTAAAAACATAACCCCTTGAAGAATGGTCATTACCAAGGAACTTCGGAGTTGGTGAAAACAACAAAAAATTTTATTAAAGTTAAGAATCTTTATATATATATATATATATATATATATATATATATATATATATATATATATATATATATGATAATATCAGTAATCAGTATAGATATCTCCAAAGAGATATAAATCCAGGAGAGCTTTGTCAGAAACAGAGCAATAATTATTATTATAAAAGGCACAAACGCTAAAATAAGGTTATGTTCATTTGATTATGTTCATAAAAACCAACCCAATTCATGTACCGTTTTTGCGACACTCATGAAACAAATACACCCTCATGAAATTTTAGTGTTTGTGCCTTTTATAATATATATATATATATATATAATTATACCATAATTTATAAATATGAAATTAATGCCGGAGTTTATTTTATAAAGCTGTGCTTCGTATCGGATTTTTTTATTTCGATGTTAAAATCTGATATACGTCCCTGTCTTGTTTGGTATTAAAAATAAATAATATCAATTAAATTCTGCAATTAATCCGGAATTAAATTTATATATTGTAAGCTTAACTCCTAACTTGTTAATGAATCTATTGTTTAACCAAATATTTCTTGTCGAAGGTCAGTTAGTACTGAGTGACACTATCCTGCCAGTGCAAAAATGTAACGCAATGCATTGATTCGATCAGAAATATCAATTTTCTGTTCTAAGTAAACAGGCGACAGCAAAAAGAAATATGGACAACTCTTTTAAGACGGAGAGGATTAATTTACCGATCCTTCATCTTGAATCTTTCACTGACTTGAATTAAATCAGAATGTTTTTCTTTTATTTTTATTCCTATTGTAAGGATGATGGATCACTTAAAGAGGAATAAAGAAGAGTGGGAATACTTTAAAATGAAAAAAAAAAAGGCCGGAATAAATTAAAGAACAATAAATGCGGATTAAGAGAGTGCGTATATCTTAGTTGGAAAACGAAGAAACAGACGGGGATAAAGACAAAAAAAAAAAAGACAGTTTAGAGGGTGGGAAAAGGGTTCTAAAATATAAGAATAAAATGGGTAAATTCAAGGATAAATGGAGAAAAAAAAGAAGTAGGGGGAGTAAAGAAAAAAAGAAAGATAAGAAAAAGGGGAAAGGCTGAATAAAGAAAGACGATGGGAGAGGAAATCAGGATAAGAGAGTAAGTAAAAAGGAGAAAGAAAGAGAGATTGAATGATGATGATGATGATGATGATGATGATGATGATGATCATGATGATGATCATGATCATGATCATGATCATGATGATGATGAAAAAAATGAAAAGAAAGAAAAAATTATCGGGAAAAATTGTTGAATGTTGAAAAGAAGTAATATGAAAACGGGAAAATAAATAAAGAAAAAAATATCAGGGAAAGCGAAACAGATGATGATGGACACAAAGAAAGAAAGAAAGAAAGAAAGAAAGAAAGAAAGAAAGAAAGAAAGAAAGAAAGAAGAGGAGAGGAGAATCTAAGAACAACGAGAGAGTTATAGCAAGGAGTTGTAAGATGAAGAGAAAGAGAATGAAAGGAAGAGGGAATAAGAAAAGGCAAAGAAAGAAAGAAAGAAAGAAAGAAAGAAAGAAAGAAAGAAAGAAAGAACAAAGAAAAGGTGTAAAAAAAAGAGAAAAGTATAAAGATAAAAATAATATATGAAGTAAATAATCATGGAGTCAGTAAAGTAAACCAAAATGAAAGGAAGAGGATAAGAAGATGTACAAGACAAAGAAAGAAAGAAAGAAAGAAAGAAAGAAAGAAAGAAAGAAAAGGCAAATGGGAGTTAAAAGGGAATAAGACGATAAATAGGCAAATAAATAAATAATGAAGGAATGAAGTTGGAACTATCAGAAAAAGTAGGGAAGATGATGAAAAAAGATGAAAAGATCATGAAAGGGAAAGAAAGAAAGAAAGAAAGAAAAAAAGAAAGAAAGAAAGAAAAAGAAAGAAAGAAAGAAAGAAAAAGAACAATCTCAGAAAAAGTTAGAAGATGATGAACATGTTCCTTTTTTCTTCATATTATATGAAGAGAAAAAGGAATACGATTCAGAGATAGAGAGCGAGTATAAGAAAGAAAGAAAGAAAGAAAGAAAGAAAGAAAGAAAGAACATAAAATGAATTAAGAAGGCGAAAAATAATAGGATAAAGGCAGAAAAAAAAGAGCGAGGTAACGAAGAGAATATGAAAACAAGGGAAATAACTCAGACGAACGAGAACATTCGAATAGATCAGAATCCGAAAAAAGAAAGTCCTAATTGTCCAAATGAAAACGATAATGTTTATGGCGATGATGATATTCCAGAGTTGATGATGACTATGATTTCTCACAGATAAAGTTGAAAAGGCGGAGAAACGTAGATGCGAAAAGACAGAGACAAAAATATAAAGAAAAGAAGGAGTGATTGATGGTATTGGTGGGAGTGGTGGTGATAGGTAACCATAAAGGAGGAGTTCAGATAAGATAAAAAAAAAAAAAAAAAAGAATGGGGGCGTTGAAAAAGTCGATTTATTGGATTCATCGATCTTGGAAAGCGAGTAACTAGATTGAGTTGGCAACGTTTTATGCGAGGAAAGCAAATTGCCTTGAACTACCAAAACGAAAAGACAAAGAAGCAACGCTATTACCGAAACCATGAGAGATTTCTTTTGCAAGTTGTTCACTTGAAAGTTGTCTCCTAAAGCACTTATAATGTGGACAGTTATCCAGCTATCTTCTCTAAAGACGATTAATTTATTTATTTTTATTTTTTCAGGGAACTGTTGGATCAGATTTGACTGAATCAGTTTCAAGTGAATATACTCCACTTCAATTTTTATCTATCAGTTACGGTCAACTGTCAGGATGAACGGAGAGGGTAACATTTATCGACCCGCAAAATAGAATCGGCAAAGCTGTGTTCAACTTCTATTGATACCATTTATGGGCTGGAGCTGCACAATCCTCAATTTCCACAATGCAAAAGCGTGTACGCTGCCATGTAGGCGGTGGATTAATTTCCAACGTCACCTTCTGTCTCCTTAAATTATGTTCTCTTTAGTATCTATATTTCTGAGATGAGGTATTATGTACACTATTTACATTATTCGACTATTGTCCTCATCTTTGTTGCCATATTTATCACAACGTTTCGGCCGTTGTACGCTCCGGCCTTCTTCAGGTGGTTGGAATGTCGAACTGAACCCTTTATTTCGCTCGCTGGGGTAGACTGTTCTAGTTCCACGCGCCATGTCTAATGGATGTCAGTTATCATGTTATCTCCTGCTAACTGCCCTTAAGCAGACATGGCACAGTGGATAAAGGCGTTAATTAGATCCAATGACAGGACCCAAAGTGTTGTGAGTTCAATACCGGGTTAGGGCAGTGGAGAACTTCGAGAGGGGAATTAATTTAAATTTTTAAAGTTAATTTAAGATCAGAGTAAAAGCGGTGGGGTTAAATGTAAAATTAACTTTGAATACATGTGCCATGATAAGGATACTTAGGGAGAAGACAGTATGATATCAACTATTAGGTTTTAACTTATATAATAGTATAACTTTAAATATCCCATTTCAGAAGAAAAACGTGTGGTGAATTAAAACTATTCTTATCAGATGTAGCAAGCCTCTCACAGTTCTATGACTACTTCCATAGAAATTTCATAGATGAAGTATATTCCCACCAGTTCTAACCTTCATGGCTAGTGCCCATCACACTACGCACATTTTAGCGAAGCACCTTCATTCCCTATATATTCCATTAGCGAGAAGTAAGTTCGAGTCAAACAGCTTCTTCCTGCGAATCACTGCTCTGTGGAACCGGCTACCAAGAGAATGTTTCCCCGATCACTACGATCTTAACCTGTTCAGGTCTAGGGTTAAGCGTTATTTTCCCTACATATCTGCATAAACTGCGCCCTTTACCCTCTACCATGAGTGACTCCCAGGACTTATACAGAGTGAACCTCACTGTAAAAAAAATCAAGCAAGGATTTTTCCTTAGACAAATAATGGGGCTCCAACTCCCGGGCCTTATACAGGGTGAACCTCACTGTAAAAAAAAGACAAGCAAGGATTTTTCCTTAGACAAATAATGGGGCCCCCAACGCCCAGGCCTTATACAGGGTGAACCTCACTGTAAAAAAATCAAGCAAGGATTTTTCCTTAGACAAATAATGGGGCCCCCAACTCCCAGGCCTTATACAGGGTGAACCGCACTGTAAAAAAAATCAAGCAAGGATTTTTCCTTAGGCAAATAATGGGGCTCCAACTCCCAGGCCTTATACAGGGTGAACCTCACTGTAAAAAAAAATCAAGCAAGGATTTTTCCTTAGACAAATAATGGGGCTCCAACTCCAAGGCCTTATACCAGGTGAACCTCACTGTAAAAAAAAAGCAAACAAGGATTTTTCCTTAGGCAATTAATGGGGCCCCAACTCCGAGGCCTTATACAGGGTGAACCTCACTGTAAAAAAAAAATCAAGCAAGGATTTTTCCTTAGACAAATAATGGGGCCCCAACTCCCAGGCCTTATACAGGGTGAACCTCACTGTAAAAAAAAATCAAGCAAGGATTTTTCCTTAGGGAAATAATGGGGACCCAACTCCCAAGCCTTATACAGGGTGAACCTCACTGTAAAAAAAAATCAAGCAAGGATTTTTCCTTAGACAAATAATGGGGCTCCAACTCCCAGGCCTTATACAGAGTGAACCTTACTGTAAAAAAAAGTCAAGCAAGAATTTTTCCTTAGACAAATAATGGGGCCCCCAACTCCCGGGCCTTATACAGAGCCCAACAAGCCAATTCCAGATAAGTAAATTAGTTGGCTAAATAATCAGATAGCTCACGTCTTTCCCCGTTTCCTTTCTTACACTGTAGAAACCCAAACTTCAAAGACTCTTCAATCACCACAACGGAAATAATCAGTTATATAACTAATTTCATTCAATGCAGCTAAGTTCAGGGCTCTTTTGAACAATGTCTGCGTTGAAGCGTTTCTCCGGCTCTTTCGCTGCTCGTGCCAAGACGATCCATCCGCTTTTCATTTGCATTTTCCACATATTAACAGAAAAGGAAACTTAAAACCGGAGTAAGTGCGGTGGGATCAAGTGTAAGATTATCTCCGAATTTGTATTAGCGTAAGATTAGTTAGGGAACTGGCAGAGTGTTATAAACTAGATTCCTTTAAAGAATATGATAAAAATTAGCATAAATGATGAAAAAATCCCCCCAAATTAATAAAATTATTTTATCGCCAAAATCCCAAAGGATTTTTAATTATTAAATTATATATTTTAATCCGTTTTATAACTGTCGAATTTTTGGTTAAAAATTTTGTTTTTCTTGTGTCAACGGGTGACCATAGATTAGAATGGGAAATTTTAGCGTCTTTTTTCGATTAAAAAGACATCGATTTAGAAATTCTTGTAAAAATCAGTTACTTGTCGGATTTTAATGAAACTTCCAGGACTTATTCACAAATGAATTAAATTAATTTAAAATTTTTTCTCTTACCCCCTATTTATTTAATTTATGAAATTTCGAGAAATTCATTTTTGCAGCGCTTAATATTTCTATTAGTTATAAGGAAAAGTTCTTGGAGAATTTAAATCATCATTTTTTTTTTTTTTTTTTTTTGTCAAACAAAATCTGCAGTTAAAGAAAATTTGCTCTAAATTGTAAAATAAACATTTCAATAAAACTGAGACATTATTTAAATAGAAAATTATTTAATTGCTTTTATTTATAAGATAAATTATGGGCACTAATCCTTAAGAAAAAAATTCGATAAATAGTAAAATTTTACATGAATTCTTATAATTTTTTAAAATTTTAATTCTCATAATTTATAAAGTTTTAAATCTTTTAAATTTCTGTATTAATTTGTAGCAGTTAGTTGGCATTGTCAGTAAATAAAATTATATTTCCTAATGATAAAGGAAAAAGCTTACTACAATTCATCAACCACCAGTATTTTAAAAAGAACTTTGAATTTTTTGTGTATATAAACGTGCCGATTTTTGTAAATACGGTTGCCCACAGATGAAAATAAAAGCGGTAACTATACTAAATTCCAAATTTGTGGTCATTTTCTCAACGTCTTCGTAAATAAGACCATAAAGCCAGGGTACCTAAAATTCAATAAATCATCAGATTACATAGCATATATTCCTGAAATTTTAAGTTTACTGGGTAGTTAAAAAATGATATAAAAACGTTCTCGTTGTATTTGTCATGTAATTTTTAGAGTTATAGGCATTTTACTTAAAATACTAAACATTCATCTATTGAAGAATCTGTTAACACTTCATAAAATACCCACCTCCGCATTAAAAAATGATATTTTAAACGTTTTTTAATTTTAAGCAATATTTGTATTAATTCCGATAGATAGATAGATAGATAGATAGGAAAAGACTGAGATAGATAGATAGATAGATAGATAGATAGATAGATAGATAGATAGATAGATAGATAGATAGATAGATAGATAGATAGGGAAAGACTGAGATAGATAGATAGATAGATAGATAGGGAAAGACTGGTATAGATAAAAGACTTAGATAGATAGATAGATAGATAGATAGATAGATAGATAGATAGATAGATAGATAGGAAAAGACTGAGATAGATAGATAGATAGATAGATAGATAGATAGATAGATAGATAGATAGATAGATAGATAGGGAAAGACTGGTATAGATAAAAAAGAGATAGATAGATAGATAGATAGATAGATAGATAGATAGATAGATAGATAGATAGATAGATAGGAAAAGACTGAGATAGATAGATAGATAGATAGATAGATAGATAGATAGATAGATAGATAGATAGATAGATAGGGAAAGACTGGTATAGATAAAAGACTTAGATAGATAGATAGATAGATAGATAGATAGATAGATAGATAGATAGATAGATAGATAGATGGGGAAAGACTGAGATAGATGGATGGATAGATAGATAGATAGATAGATAGATAGATAGATAGATAGAAAAGATGGGATAGATAGATAGATAGATGGATGGATGGATAGATAGATAGATAGATGGATAGATAGATAGATGGGGAAAGACTGGTATAGATAAAAGACTTAGATAGATAGATAGATAGATAGATAGATAGATAGATAGATAGATAGATGGATAGATAGATGGGAAAAGACTGAGATAGATGGATGGATAGATAGATAGATAGATGGATAGATAGATAGATAGATAGATAGATGGATGGATGGGGAAAGACTGGTATAGATAAAAGACTTAGATAGATAGATGGATAGATAGATAGATAGATGGATAGATAGATGGATGATAGGAAAAGACTGAGATAGATAGATAGATAGATAGATAGATAGATAGATAGATAGATAGATAGATAGATAGATAGATAGATAGGGAAAGACTGGTATAGATAAAAGACTTAGATAGATAGATAGATAGATAGATAGATAGATAGATAGATAGATAGATAGATAGGAAAAGACTGGTATAGATAAAAGACTTAGATAGATAGATAGATAGATAGATAGATAGATAGATAGATAGATGGATGGAAAGACTGGTATAGATAAAAGACTTAGATAGATAGATAGATAGATAGATAGATAGATAGATAGATAGGGAAAGACTGGTATAGATAAAAGACTTAGATAGATAGATAGATAGATAGATAGATAGATAGATAGATAGATAGATAGATAGATAGATAGGAAAAGACTGGTATAGATAAAAGACTTAGATAGATAGATAGATAGATAGATAGATAGATAGATAGGGAAAGACTGGTATAGATAAAAGACTTAGATAGATAGATAGATAGATAGATAGATAGATAGATAGATAGATAGTTTGTCATAACTGTCGATTGATTTAATCGGTACGTTACAGAAAGTTTTCTTGAGCAGATAAATCATATAGAAATGTTATTAATGCAGATGGACAGTATTTTTCTCTCTCAAATCTGACATTTAGAAAGATTTTTCTGAGATAACTGACAATGTTCTGATGACCTTTTTTCTTAATTTCTTGCTATAAGATTATTCGATGTTATTCAGAATATAAACTCCGGGATTCGGCACGATTTCCACAAAGACGAAGAAGACACTTGAAGCAACAGAAATGTGGTCCTACAGAAGGATGGTGTGAATACAATGGACCGCACTTGTGAGCAACGACTAGGTTTTAGGGAAAATGCAAACAAAAAGGTAACATACATAACATCAGGAAGAGACATATGAAATTCCTAGGCCGCATAATGATTAAGGAGGTCTTGGAGAATCTGATACTCAAGGACGGATTAAGGTTAAGAGGTACTGAGGAAAATAATACATACGTGACGCGTTTGAGAAAATGGACGCCAGGACAGGGTTTAGAAATAAAGAAAAGATAGAATTTATTTAGAGCTGCAAGAGACAGGAAATTGTGGAGAGCTATGACCGCCTTCGTCTTGAGGGCACATGGCACATAATGAAGAAGATCATCTTCAGCACTGATTATGTTATTTAAATCCTAACCGTTTTTTGTATTTCCAGGTCGACCGTAGTCCGTATCATTGAACGATTCTTTTCTTTAACTATAACGTGCTATTCCAGGACTATATACAGTTTTTGAAGAGTTACTTTCTCTTAGACCGGTTTCCACCCAAGGCTATAGAATCCAGTCCTGCTATTTATCCACAGCTGGAGAAGAAGAGGATTCATACCTTTCCCCATTAAGTGAATGTAATGGATGAAACTGGAATTCGAACTCGGCTCTCCGATTCCTCAGTCCTTGCCGTTATCTATTACTCCACCGTATCTCCCTTTTCTTTAAATGTCATTAATCAAAAAATGATAATTGATTTCAAATGCGATATAGGAATAAATGGGGTTTCTTTGTTGATGTTTGTTTTTTCATCACTATTCCGGCCAATTTTGGAGGCTTACTACAGTCCCAGTTTATTTAATTGTGGCAACACCGCTAAACCGGAACACTTCCTCAATGTGTACACATTCTTAAGCTTTTATGAACATGTTGACGCTATTCTATCGACTCATAAACCTTCATCTCAAGAATATCAACATTATAAGCTGTAATAACTAAAACACATAATGAGGAAAGACGGCTAGGAGAATTTGACACTCTCAGGATATATTGAAGGCAAGAGGGATAAATAAAAACAGCGAATAACCTACCTAACGATCTTGTGTAAATGGTAGTTAGAACACGGATTATAAGGGATAGCAAAAATAAAACTTACTGAGAGCTACAAAGAACAGGAAGATGTGGAGAGTCATGATCGCTCACGTGCTCAAGGAACACAACGCATAGAAGAACTGTTATAAACCTATTTATAACCACAGTTCTTTTTCTGTACTTCGAAAGGAGAATTTTTTTTTTTTTTAAGCATTTCACCCCAAGCAAGGCGGGAAGCCACTAGGACGCAAGGGGTTACAGAAAATTTAGAGCAAGATCAGATAGGAGTGATAGAAGAAAGGATGAGGAGAAGGGTAGTGGATAAATCAAGGCAACTGGAGATGTCGATTGACATTACATTTGAATAGCTGGAGATTATAGCTCACAGGGAAACAGGAATAGGGAAGGGAGTTCCACAGGCGAGAGGTGCGAGACATGAAGCTATTGGAGTAGGAGAGACGGCTACATTTAGGAGTTTCGACAGTGAAGGGGTGAGAGCGGGATGCCAGCCTCGTAGGGCGCTTGAACTCTCGAAGTCTGGGAACCAGCGAATGCAGCTCCTCGGAGCAATTGCTATGAAACTTTTTGTAAAAAAGACAGAGAGAGGCGACGGCGCGTCTGTGAGAGAGTGACTGTAGACGAGACGCCAGGGCAGGGTCAACTACATTGCATATCCGCCTCTGGAGCTTATCAAGAACCCCGAGGCAAACAGAAGAGGCTCCAGACCATATATGGCAGCAATACTTGATTCCGTCAAATAAATATTCAAATATTCTTTTATGTGTCATTACCCTTAATGGCTCTCCACAACTTCCTAACCTTCGTAGCTCTTAGCAATGTTTGTCTCTTTATTATCCGCCCAAGTCCCGTTATGCCATCGTTTTACATAAACTCGTTAGGTAAATGACTTACTCTTTCCCTCTTCCCTCTCTTGTGAGTGTCAAATTTTCCAAGCTCTCTTTCCTCGTTATGTGACCAAGAATTTTCAAATATTTCTTTCTGATTCTATGAACAATTGTCATTTTCATTCCCATATTCTATATACACTTACTCGTCTCCCTTCAGGACGTAGGCGTTCATGGCTCTCCACAATTTCATGTCCTTTGTAGATTTTAATGTTTTTCTTTTTACTATCTGTCACACTCCATCTTCCTGGGCATGACGGTAAACCCGAGATAATGGAGATTTCGAGCACCGTGGAAACCACCTCTTAACTGCGAATAGTGAACTCTCAAACAAAAATTAACAGTACATTTTTATAGTAAAATTACTAACAGTACATTTTTATAGTAAAATTGCTAACAGTACATTTTTATAGTAAAATTGCTAACAGTACATTTTTATAGTAAAATGACCAACAATACATTTTTAAAGCAAAATAACAATCACAACTACACTAAAAAAAAGTACAAAAATACATTTTATAGTAAAATTACCAGCTATAGTTTTCCTTTAACAAAATTACCAACAATACATTTTTGAAGGGAAATTACCATCAATATATAAAAAAAAATAACTACCAACTATACATTTTTGATCTACCAACTATATATCTAAAAAAATATGATTACCATGAAGGTATACAATTAGGTACAAAACATCTGTAGTTGAAAGCATAAAATTACGTACAAAATATTTAGATTTAGGTATCAAAAAACCCATAGAACTCCTTGTTCTGCCATCAATTTACACAAGCTGATTATGCAATTTACTTACTGTTACTCGCCGCCCATCTTGTTTTCAATATGGTCTGTGAGTGTCAAAGTCTCTAAGCCGTCTTTCTTCATTATGTGTTCCAGAAAGTTGGCTCTCTGTGCCGCGCCAGGAAATTTTTCTCCCCGAAATCGATACTTCAACTATACAAATCAACCATTCGCCCTTGCATGGAGTATTGCTGCCATATATGGTCTGGGGCGCCTTCTGTTTACCTCGGAGTTCTTGACAAGATCCAGAGATGGATATGTAGTATAATTGGCCCTGATCTCGTCTACAGACACTCTCTCACAGACGCGCCGTCGCCTCTCTCTGTCTTTTCTACAAATACTTTCATGGTAATTACTCCGATGAGCTGCTTTCACTGGTTCCCAGACTCCATGAATTCAAGCGCCCTACGAGGCTGGCATCCCGCTCCCACCCTTACACTGTAGAAACTTTTAAATGTAGCCGTCTCTTCTACTCCAATAGCTTCATACGTCGCACCTCTCGCCTGTGGAACACCCTTCCCAATTACTGTTTCCCTGGGAGCTATAATCTCCAACTATTCAAATGTAATGTCAATCGGCACCTCCAGTTACCTTGATCCTTCTTCTCATCCTTTCTTCTATCACTCCTATCTGCTCTCGCTCCTAATCTTCTGCAACCCCCTGTATCATAATGGCTTCACGCCTTGCTCGGGGCGTAATGCTTAAAAAAAATAAATAAATAAAAAAGATATTTCAACTGTTTCATTCTTATTCTAAACATAAGTGTCCTTTCTGTTTCCACTTTCCTTAAAGCTTCGTCGTTGCTTTCATGCTCTGTCTAACATCCTTGTGTAGAAAGAAACACATCACTGTTGTCTTATGTCTTTTACCTTCGAGGGTATTCGCCAGCATTCACTTTCATATATTGCATTTTCTTGTGTGTAATACGGGAGATTTTGAATGAAAATTAAAATGTAAAAAAAGCGGGATCGTATTTTACACAAGTAAACGTTTTCAGAAAATGTTTACTGAGCTTAAAAAAACTCTTATTTGAAACAGCAAAATTGCAAATGATCTCAATTAGCGCAAGAGATAATAAAACACAAAGTAGGTAGGTGTTGAGAACAATTGTTTACAAAATATATTTGATATGTCGGCAAATTCTCTGCGAATCAGCGTAAATGAAATTCTTTTATCTAAATTATCTTAATCAATTAGAATTATAGAAACCGAACAATCAAAGAATAAAAGTGAAATTACGAAAGAAATTGAGAAAGAATATGAACGAGAAATCAAAGAGCTGAATTCAAATTCCAGTTGGTTTGGTTTGGTTTGGTTTGTTTTACGGTATATCAACTTCAATGGGTTATTTTATGCCGACAAGATTTTTATTGCTGGTAAGATTTTTTTCAAAAATGTCTTGCTGGTAATGTAATATGTAAATGTAATAATTTTTTCTTCAAAATTTATTCCTGGTAATTTTTATTTTTATTTTACAAAAACGTATTTCTGGCATTAAAACCTATTTTTACACTTTCATAGTGTTTTAAACCCAGTTTGGGAAGGGTTAATTATTTGCCGATAGCTGGGACCCTGAAAGGTGCTGCCACCCCGGGTCAGAGTGGACCTGGGAACAACAGCAACTAAGAGGTGGTTCTACATTCCTCAAAGCCTCCTGATCAGAAGACTAGCTGCCGGAAGTAGTTTATCGTCATACTCAGGACGGGAATTCCGGCCGGGTTCGTTCTACACGCTTATGCGCAAGATATTAATAATCTGCTTGATCTTTCGTATATTCTCATGAAGGGACCTCATCTGAAACAACTTCTTTATCATTATAATGATTATTATTATTGGTGGTGGTGGTGGTGGTGGTATTATTATTATTATTAGTAGTAGTAGTAGTATAAGCCTTTGATAATATGTCGCACTCTTGAATCCTTAAGGCTTTGGAAATGTACAAAGTCTCCTCAGTGAGAAAAATACATTATAACTAAATAACACTAAAGGTACAGTCAGTCAGTTATGTGCCATGCGGGACCCACGCTAAGGCGATCATGTATCTTTCGATACATGACTGACGAGGCAGAATTCTTTCCCGCAGTAGGTTGCCATTTCTTTCTGCGGTAGACCAGTTGCCATCCAAGGCTATAGAACCCGGTCTGTCCTGCTATTTACCCATAACTGGGTTGGGGAGAAGAAGAAGATTCATACCTTTCCCAAGGATATTAGCACGTAAGTGAATGTAATGGATTCAATTGGAATTCGAACTTGGCTCTCCAATTCCTCATCTCAGAAATATAGACAGATAGTGAAAGGCCGAAATATTATGATAAATATGGCGACAAAGATGAGGACACTAGTCCGAATAATGTAAATAGTGTACATAATACCTCATCTCAGAAATATAGACAGATAGTGAAAGGCCGAAATATTTAATAAATATAGCGACAAAGATGAGGACAATAGTCCGAATAATGTAAATAGTGTACATAATACATCATCTCAGAAATTGTTTGAAAATCCGACGAGGAATCTTTCAAGGAGACTCCCTGTCGCCCCCCCTCTCTTCTGTCTGTGTCTTTAATCCTATCACGTGAACAAAACACTAATAACTATGGATACAAAGTAAAAAAGAAATGTGTGCGTATGCGTAAGGGTAATTTGCATAAGTCTTACAGGCGACATCCCGATGAAATACTGGTTCCAGTACGATCACCGACCGTTTGGTGAGTATCAGGTTCTGTAAGCATAGACGTGCAGGTGGTTTAATGGTTAATGGCATGGTATTGTTAATAGAAGAACCGAGTTCTAATTCCCGTTGATTTCACTATATTCACTTACGCGCAAATACCCATGAGAAAGGTATGAGTCCACATCTTCTCCCCCCAGCTATGGGTTAATTAGTGAGATTTTTATTACTAAACTATTATTACCTAACAATTCTTACAATCTAAAAATATTTTCTGACTTTGAATAACCTGCAAAGCCGTAGAAAAACGAATCAAATTATTATTGTTGTTTTTGTTGATGATAATATCAATATTACACGTGGCTCAGTGGTTAGAATGTTCGCATTCTTACCATGAGACCCTGGATCGAATCTCACCATGGTCGATTGGTCAGGAAGGAGACTTCATGGTGTTATCGGACTGGGGGGGGTATGGTTTCCAGGCACGAGCTGTAAGTAGACGGAACCCCTGGGGGTCGTCGATAGCTGTGCTGGCATGATGTCACAAGTCATCGTGGCCGAGGGTCTGGGTGTGCTGCTCTTGTTTAGATTGTTGATCACGCTAGATAACACGCTCTCTCCCAGAAACTGTAACTAGCGTCTGCTCACCATAGTCGAAGTATGGTTGGCTCTGTGGGTGTTGAACAAACACAAATGTGCCTGAGCGAGCGTCTGCAATAGGGATTAGCTAGTCGCCTTAACAGAAGGGAATTCTCGAATACAAGTGGCTATATATATTATAATATGATTTTGTTGTTGTTTTTGGTGATTATTATTATTGTTGTTGTTTTTGTTGATATTATTAGGTTGGTGCAAAAATAATGACGTAAGAATGTCGTTTTTTGACGTTAAAAATACGTCAAAAAACGACATTATTATTACGTCATTATTTTTGCACCAACCTAATATTATTATTATTATTATTATTATTATTGTTGCTGTTTTTGTTGATTATTATTATTATTATTATCACGTTATTTACAAGACATATTCTGCCGGTAGGACATTGACCTTTGAAGATTAGCCAGAAAATTTCAGCGAAACAACATTGCAATCATCCGGAAGCCTTGATCAGTCATATTTAATGAAACATATATATATATATATATATATATATATATATATATATATACACACTACACACGCGCACACACTCTCTTTTTTTCTTTCTTTCTTTCTTTCTTTCTTTCTCTCTCTCTCTCTCTCTCTCTCTCTCTTTCTCTTTCTCTCTCGCTTGCTTTCTCTTTTACTGCGTGCGAGTAAAAAGAGAGAGACAAAAAGGAAAATAGAGAGAAGAGGAGGAGGAAGAGGAGATATTTATAAGAAAGAAACATTTGTAGTAGTTTTGCTTAGCACTAGTGAGTGATTTTATTTATGTATGTAGGGGGAAATATACCGGACGAGAGCGATTAACGGCTCAGACTATAATGCGATAGATAGAAAGATACATACATACATACATAGATATGTGGACACATATGCACAAGGGGTGCTCCGAAAGTAATGTCTCCTATTTATTTCCACGGAAACTACAAAAGATACAGGAAATAACATAACACTGTAGGCGAGAGCGAGATTTCTGCTACAAAACACTATTTTTCCACATAGTCACCAACATTGGTGATGCATTTTCGCCTACAATAAAAAGAGGACTTTTCGTGGTTTCACAGATGTGTAGGACCGCTCGGAACATGATTTGTCACCGAAATCGCGGAAAAAAACTTAGCCACTGTGGTTGCATCAATTGTTTGGTCCCAGTAAATATTCCACCAGCGGTGAAGGATGTCAATGAGTGCAAATTTTTTTGTCATATGATGGAATTCAATTTCTCATTTCTGCTTAATGCGTACACCCATGCCAGTCACCATTCTACCAAATTGCAGCTTAGTTCATGTCTTCAACAATGCAAAAATGTGTTATTGGCGGGAAGGTTCAACGTCTACTGACATTCGAAAAACACCGGCCTTTGATATCGTGAGGCAATTTAATACAGTGAGAAACATTACTTTTAGAGAAACCCCATAGATAGATAGATAGATAGATAGATAGATAGATAGATAGATAGATAATGATCAGATCGAGATAGATAGATAGATAGATAGATAGATAGATAGATAGATAGATAGATCACTATCAGATTGGGATAGATAGATAGATCACAATCATATTGGGATAGATAGATAGATCATGGTCAGTTTGGGATAGATAGATAGATAGATAGATAGATAGATAGATAGATAGATAGATAGATAGTGATCAGATTGGGATAGATAGATAGATAGATAGATAGATAGATAGATAGATAGATAGATAGATAGATCACTATCAGATTGGGGTAGATAGATAGATCACTATCAGATTGGGATAGATAGATCATGGTCAGTTTGGGATAGATAGATAGATAGATAGATAGATAGATAGATAGATAGATAGATAGATAGATAGATCACTATCAGATTGGGGTAGATAGATAGATCACTATCAGATTAGGATAGATAGATCATGGTCGGTTTGGGATAGATAGATAGATAGATAGATAGATAGATAGATAGATAGATAGATAGATAGATCACTATTAGATTGGGATAGATAGATAGATCATGGTCAGTTTGGGATAGATAGATAGATAGATAGATAGATAGATAGATAGATAGATAGATAGATCACTATTAGATTGGGATAGATAGATAGATTATGGTCAGTTTGGGATAGATAGATAGATAGATAGATAGATAGATAGATAGATAGATAGATAGATAGATAGATAGATAGATAATGAATTGAAAGGCAGAATATCGTTTAACATAACATCAAATAATATTTATAACGCAGGATTATTCAATTATTCATAGCTTCTAAGCGACTGGGAGGCAAGTTACGTGATTCCAATTCACAAACAATTTCCCTGTTGTCGAACACTCTACTGTGTTTCCCGGGGCCACACTTTCAAGACACCTAGAATGTCAATCAGTTTTATAAGCCTCCCGTTGCTATAATGTGCCATCATCAGTTTTCTGTTTTAAATTCTGGTTCCAATTTTGCTCGTTGATGTTAACATCCGTTCAACATTGACGGATTTCAACCAGGTATTCAGCGTCACTTGTCCTGCAACGTTAAATGTGATAACGAAAATTTTCTAAAGATTTGCTTCAACTCAAAATATTACTTATCATAGTAGGTGACATTTTAGATTGAGTATATCTGTCAAAAGAAAATGGGAATAAATGCAAAAGGAAAACATCTTAGCCGACGCGTTTCGTCTTCTGAGAGACTATTTTTTTTTTAAATCAGTTTTGTTATGGTCCGGTTCCTTGTACCACGGTGATAGTCCAAGGTAGAACCAATAAAGAAGAACTCGAACACGTATATGGAATAATACAGATATATTACAAACAGGAATATATACAAAGTGTTAGTACGAACAATCAGGTTTAGTAGTACTCTGTTTCGGACTGCCTATGACTCGACTGACTGACTCGCTCGCTCTGACTGACTGACAGACTTCTGACGGACCGCACTCCAGACTTCAGACTGAACTATAGACTTCAGAGAGAATTGTATTTAGTCACCCCCCCCCAACGAGGGCATCATGTGGCACAAGGCCGGTTTAACGTGGGATCTCTGAGCCCGTGGGCTCGGCCAAAAATATGCCCTTTGAACCCGTATAAACGGGTTCAGAGTCGGTTTACCTCTCCGAAAGAGACTCCGCCCTTCAGCGTAGCCTCGTTCGGGTTCCTCCCCGCCCGAAGGCAGAGAGTTCAACCGATCAGCCGGTCAGCCGGTCGCCCGACTTCGGACTGAACTCCTTGCTTCCTCTTGAGGCGCAGTATTTATTACGTATGGAATAGTCCATTATGCTATTATGGGTAAGGTCCCCTAACAAGTTTCAACCCGTGCAAGGCAGTAAAGCCACTAAGACACATGGAGTTATTGGGCGCGAAAGAATTAGGAACAGAAAAATTATTAGGTTGGTGCAAAAATAATGACGTTATAATGTCGTTTTTTGGCGTATTTTTTAACGTTAAAAAACGACATTCTTACGTCATTATTTTTGCACCAACCTAATACTACTCAGCAGAAAGAGAAAAGAATAATCAAAAGTACAGTAGATAACGATTGACATTGCATTTAAATTTTTGAAGATTAAGGCTAGCTGGAAAGCCTGGAGTCGGAAGGGAGTTACACAAGCGAGAAGTGCGAGACTAGAGAAACTCTTAGCATAGAACTTACGGCTACATCCAGCCAGCTCTCAACTGTAAAATGATGAGATCTCGACACCACTCTAGTACTGCGCTTAAATTCAAAAAGTCTAGGTACTATAGCAAAGAGCGATATGTATTCTGATATAAACACAGAAATGTGACACAAGTCCAAAATGGCGAATGGGGAAAAAGACGGTCTTCCTTTGTCTTAACTTTAATTTTTGCTAGCCACACACACTGACCTAAACGTACCACAATATTCTTAACACCAAAACAACGCGTTCTTACCTACTTTTCTTACTACATCCACCATTGTCTCCACGAAAATCCTAACTAGTCCACTTATATACAATTCATTGTCTGTGGGGGGAGGGGAATAAAACAACAATTTAAAACATTTAGCCCCCCCCCCCATGAGTATTTACAATATGAAAATAAAACTATTTACAAGAAAGTAAATAAAATAATGTTAGTAATAAAACCCCGCACAATCTGTAAATGTAGCAGAAACATCAGTTAACTTGATGAAATTAATGCGGGAATTTAATAATATAAAAACAATCAGTCATCCCATAAACTCACTCAAGTACACACTCATTCAGACACAACAACAAATATTATAGCGTAGAGCTACAGCCACCATAATACCTCATTGTCTCTAAGAAAATACTATAGCGAATCACATATGTGCAATTACCCTCGGAAAAGGTATAAATCCACTGCTTCTCACCCCATATATCATAATATTGTTACTTATTATTGGATCATCAATGGGAACGATACACAGAGAAGAATGAGTGCTTAATATTTATTTATATTTATTCGGTACCAGTATCAAGTGCTAATGGATACATACAAAAAAAAACACAGAAAAATAAGTTACAAAACAATTAACAAGACAACTTATAAGGAATAGAGGAGGGTCAAATGCCGTATAGCCAAACAAAGTAAGATAAGTCCGAATATTAATCAGCTTAGTATCAACTTATTAATCAACTGTTGAAGTTCTTAATCGTAGACTATTTAAGGCTATAAGCCAGGCTAAGCTGGTAGAGTGCTAAAAGGGTGCTAGCTACTCTACAACACTTATATTTTTAATTTCAGGAATATAAATATTGGCATAATCCATAAGAATGATATAACCTAATTCCCTCTTTGCTCAAAAAAGTAAGAAGAAAATTCAGGATTTTCCAAAAGAACTGCCAATTTGGGGACCTGTCCCCGGGTAGACGCTTCCCTGAAAACTACAATCTTAACCTCTTCAAGTCAAGGATCAATCGTTATCTATCCTCCTTATCCTCATAATCTTCACTTCCCATCACCTCCTATTTCATTCAAATTGCGCACCGTGTTTTGACTGTAACCTTCTACATTGAGTGGCTCTCGAGATTTACATTGTGAGAATTTAATTTTAAAAGACAAGAGAATCAAGATATTATGAAGTTGTTGAATGGCGGGAATTCAACCCGCGGAAAACGTAAACAGATGTGATATAACAAAGAAATTTAAAATGGTGGTAACAGAAAAACAAGAGCTGGTTTTAATAACGCTAGAAAAAAGAGATTTGATGGACATTAAATAATAAAGAAAATAATAAATAATAATAATAAATAAATTTTAAATAATAATAATAATAATAATAATAATAATAATAATAAGGAAACTGAAAGAAAATGGTATGAACACCACCCAGATCCGGTTACGGAGATAGGACCTGTTACAATTCTATGGGACTACACAATACACACTGACAGAACAATCAAGGCCAACCGCCCAGATATTGTTATTAAAGACCACAAACAAAAACGATGCCTCCTTATTGATATGGCACTCCCAGCTGACTGCAATGTATCTTTGAAGATATTCAAAAAGTTGTCAAAGTACAAGGACCTTGAAATAGAAATCTGGAAAATGTGGCATATGGGAACATCAACAATCCCTGTTGTAGTTGGAGCCCTAGGACTGGTTAGAAAAGATTGCAGTAGACTAATTGAAGGGATTCCTGGAAGTCCATGCCTCAAAGAGATACAAAAAATTGTTCTGACAAGTACAGCCCACACCTTACGAAGGGCTTTATCTATGTAATTTAATTCTTTTTTTTTTCTTTGTCAGTGGAAAGTGTCATGGCGCCATTTCTAACCTTAGGTCCCTGGGCGGGACCCGGAAAGAAATGTGTAAACGCCAGAAATCAAAGAAAATAAAAATAATAATAATAATAAACATTAATAACACTATTTATATTATTCGGACTATTGTTTAATGTACACATGGCACAGTGGATAAAGGCATTAGCTAGATCCAGTGACAGGACCCAAAAAGTGTGAGTTCAATACCCGGTTAAGGCAGTGGAGAATTTTGAGAGGGGGAACAGGAGATAACTGATAACTCACATCCATTGAACATGGCACGTGGAACTAGAACAGTCTACCCCAGTGAGCGAAATAAACGGTTCAGTTCGACATTCCAACCGCCTGAAGAAGGCCGGAGCGTATAACGGTCGAAACGTTGTAATAAATATGGCGACAAAGATAAGTACAATAGTCCGAATAATGTAAATAGGTTACATAATACATCATCTCAGAAATATAGACAGATAGTGAAAGGCCGAAATATTATGATAAATATGGCGACAAAGATGAGGACAATAGTCCGAATAATGTAAATAGTGTACATAATACCTCATCTCAGAAATATAAACAGATAGTGAAAGGCCGAAATATTGTGATAAATATGGCGACAAGGATGATGAGAATAGTCCGAATAATGTAAATAGTGTACATAATACCTCATCTCAGAAATATAGACAGATAGTGAAAGGCCGAAATATTATGATAAATATGGCGACAAAGATGAGGACAATAGTCCGAATAATGTAAATAGTGAACATAATACCTCATCTCAGAAATATAGACAGATAGTGAAAGGCCGAAATATTGTGATAAATATGGCGACAAGGATGATGAGAATAGTCCGAATAATGTAAACAGTGTACATAATACCTCATCTCAGAAATATAGGCAGATAGTGAAAGTCCGAAATATTGTGATAAATATGGCGACAAAGATGAGGACAATAGTCCGAATAATGTAAACTGTGTACATAATACCTCATCTCAGAAATATAGACAGATAGTGAAAGGCCGAAATATTGTGATAAATATGGCGACAAGGATGATGAGAATAGTCCGAATAATGTAAACAGTGTACATAATACCTCATCTCAGAAATATAGGCAGATAGTGAAAGGCCGAAATATTGTGATAAATATGGCGACAAAGATGAGGACAATAGTCCGAATAATGTAAACTGTGTACATAATACCTCATCTCAGAAATATAGACAGATATTAATGAATAATAAATAAGAAATAAGAAGAAAGATGAAAATAAGAAAGAAAGATAAGAAGAAAGAAAAAGTGGATTTGCTATCAAGAAAATATTTGGAGAAGCTGGTGTTTCAAACGTAAACAACAAGAAAAGTACCAGAATGCTATGAAAATTGGCAAAAACAATAAAAACAACCCAAACTACCATATTTAAGTAAACACCACAAAAATTACATAAAAAACTGATCTAGAAGACCACAAGAACGTAGTTAAACAAGGTTTCCAGTTAGCATAGGAGGCAGTAAAATCATTTGTTCTTCAAATCTGATGAGAGTGCCAAGAATATGTTTTATCGACATACAAGCCACAACCAAGTCGTTCTAAGCTAAATGTTATGTTCATGCAAGTTAATTCTCCTCCATATTCTGTAATGTTTGTTATCGCCTACATTTCAAGCTTTTAAACACCCAAAATTAGTGGAATGGATCCAAGTCTTTCAATAGAAAACTTGCAATTTATTAAAAGAAATGTATAATATGGAAAACAATATTCAGGGAGAGAAGATATGTTAGAAGTAATAAGAAAAAATGCTGCAAGTAATGCTAAAGTCGAAAGAATAGATAAGTTAACAAAATCAATGAATGAAAAACTGATCAAGTTATGGAGGACATATTAACGGGTAGAATGATCCAATATGGAGTCCATACAAACGTGTAAAATAATAAAATAAGGGATACAAATTCAGATATCTAATAATAAAAACGGGATCCATATTAACGTGTAAAATAATAAAATATGGAGTGATTTATTCTTTTGGAGTAGTAGAACTTGTTTTCACTGTCCTTAAAATAAATTAGCTACACACAATATCTGACCCAACCGCTAGAATATTTTTCCTTTCATCAAAGGAGTGGGTAGGTGAACCTATTGTTCGGCCATCACACCTTTCCCATCAATTGAACAGGGTTTATCCCATATTTCATGTTTAGGATTGGGTTTCCGGTTCCTTCTAAATTCTTCACATTTTCTTTCACTCCCAGTAGCCCCTTGCATCTTAGTGGCATTATCACCTTTCTTGGTGGGGTGAATAGGGAAGTAGAGGTTTATCCTTTGTTTCGTGTTTAGGATTGGATTTCTGGTTCCTTCTAAAGTCTTTCCCTTCTCTTTCACTTTCAGTAGTTCTTTGTGTCTTAGTAGCATTATCACCTTGTTTGGGGTGAATTGATTAAAAAAATATGTCGTTTGCATAGTACAGTCTTACAGCAGACACCACAATGGTATTTATTAGAGAAATTACATCAAATATGGCACAAGGCCGAATTTGTGCAAAGTGGAAATGGCTAGCCTTCATCAGTCCTACGTTTAACTTAGCTTATCTCAATCACTGATCCACTCGTCCGATAATCTTCCATTCAACATAAAGTCACATTCTTGCGTACTATCCTTTACTACAGTCAGCAAAATACCACAATTTCTCTATGAAGTCCTAGTCCCAATTTTTGTGTATAGAGGGATGATAAAAATAACAACCACTTAAAAAAATGTCTTATTGCTTATTCACAATGACAAAAAAAAAACATAATTATAAGAAAGAAAGAAAAAAGAATGATTGCCAGTATTAGAAAATCCGACAATAAAAATGGCGGCATTTGATCAGAAATATAACTGACTCTTACGGAAACACATTCAATCACGCACGCATTGAAATACAATAATAAATCCGAAAAGACAAAAGCAAAAAATTATACCACACCTACCAGAGAATTGAAATGTCTGTCGCCTAATGGGGGAGTGGTTGAGAAATTAAAAAATAAAGGAACACGCTACCGTCCTGGGTATGACGATAAATTACATCTGCATCCTGGGTAACACGAAAAACTACATCCAACAGCAAGGCCTTTGATCAGGATGTTTTGAGGAGCGTGGAACCACCTCTTAATTGCTGGTGTTCCCAGTCCACACTGTCCCGGGGTGGCAGCACCAGTGATGGTTCCAGCTATGGACAAATAATTAACCCCCAAACTGTGATCCAAACACTATGAAAGAGTAAAAATAGGTTTTAATACCAGAAATACTTTGTAAAAAATATTACCAGCAATACATTTTTTTTTAAATATTACCAGCAATACATTTTTTTTAAAAAAATATTACCAGCAATACATTTTTGAAAAAAGAAATATTACCAGCGATACATTTTTGAAAAAAGAAATATTACCAGTGATACATTTTTGAAAAAAGAAATATTACCAGCGATACATTTTTTGAAAAAGAAATATTACCAGTGATACATTTTTGACAAAAGAAATATTACCAGCGATACATTTTTGAAAAAAAAAATATTACCAGCAATATATATTTTTTTTTAAATATTACCAGCAATACATTTTTTTTAAAAATACTACCAGCAATACATTTTTGGAAAAAAAATATTACCAGCAATACATTTTTGAAAAAAGAAATATTACCAGCGATACATTTTTGGAAAAAAAAATATTACCAGCGATACATTTTTGAAGGAAAACTATTACCAGAAATAGATTTTTGAAGAAAAAAAATATTACTAGAAATGGATTTTTGAAAAAAAATATTACCAACAATAAAAATTTTGTTGGCATTAAATAACCCATTGAGGTTGATATGCCGTAAAACAAACCAAACCGGAACACGCTATATTTGAGTTACTGTTTTTACTATAAAAACTATTGAATGTTAAGAACACTTATGGGTTTATAAAAGATGCGCACACTAATACACGTACTTATCTATAAAATCTCAAACCCCACCCTCCTCTCTTTCAAATGAAATACTCAGTGCCACGTCATTCAAACAGTGGACAATACGAAAGTTCAAAGCAATCAAGTTGCTTCTGAGACGTGTTACAATTGAGATCGCATGCCTTCACTGTATAAAAAAAAGCCTTTTAACAATAATCTATACTCGATAAATTTCTGGAAGTTATTCTGTTCAAACCAATGGCCAAAATTTAATAACGGACCTCTAAACCGGCAGTTCACTGATCCAATTACTGAGCGTTTCTCACAAGAGTAGAACTCTTGCGGCGTTTTACAATTGCTTCTCTGCATACGACAGGATCTCAAAGCGGAAGTAGCCTGATTCTGCGAACGACACCGGAAGTTGCTCCATTCCAAGAAAAATTGTACAGACAACCATGGCCGCAACTGCTGATTGCTCATCTCTTCTTCGTCTAATCTGAAACATTGATTAAAAATTACCTTCAGCCCAACCTCATGCTCGTGCCACTTCCTTCGCTTATAAGTATTTCGTTGGCCGATTTTTGCCGGCCTTTGGCAAATTCAATTTCGGCATGGAGTCTCTCCTGATTACTTATTGAGTGATGACCAGAGACGGGGAGCGGCTCGGGAACAACTGAAAAGGGCAGTGGTAGAAAGAAAACAGAATCGGGGATGCTGCTGCTGCTGCTGCTGTTGTTGTTGTTGTTGTTGATGATGATGATGATGATGATGATGATGACAGAATTATTTAATAATGCACCATTCATTCTACAGGGAAAACGGAGATAACTAACACTAGAAAAATAGAAAAACAAACTGCAAGAAAGAGAAGACGACGAAAAAGAAAGAAAGGAAGTAAACAAAAGAGAAATGGGTGAAGAAAACGAAAAAGAAACAGAAAACGAAAGAGAAAACAAAAAGAAAGAGAAAAAGGAAAAGAGAATGACAAAAGAGAGAACAAAAGGGGAAAAGAAAGAGAAGAGAAAGAGAGGATGAAAGAAAAAGTGAACGAGTGGACGAAAGCGAAAAACGAAAGGAAAGAGAAAACTGAAAATGAAAGAGAAAACGAAAAGAAAAAGAGAATGGGAGGATGTAAAAAAAAAAAAACGGGGAACAAAAGAGGAAAAGAATTCGAAAAAAAAAAAGGACGAAAGAAAAAAAAATTAAAGATTGGACGAAATTGAAAAATGCACGGAAAGAGAATGAAAAAGAAAAAAGGAAATTAAAAGAGAACATGGACTTTAAAGGAAGAGGGTAGCAGAAGAAAAAAGATTAAAAAAAAAAAAACGAAATGAAAAAGAAGATGAAAGAGAGAATGAAATAAAAAAGAGAGAAGAGGACGAAGTGAAAAACGAAAGGAAAAGAAATAACGAAAGAGAAAACGAAAGCAAAGGATTAAAAGGATCGATTGAACAGGAAAAAAAAAGAACAAAACAGAAAAAGAAGACGAAATAAGGAATAGAGAAAAAGAAAAAGTATGAAAAAAGACAGACTAAAAGATAATGTCTGAAAAAAAGAGAAACTTAAAATAAGAATAAGTTATATAAAGGAAAATAGAAATGAAGAGATAAAACAGGAGAAATGTTGAAAAAAGGATTTCTTCAATAGAGAGTAAAAGAGAGTAAACGAAAGAGAAAGGGAGAAAGAAATGTTATGTAATTGCAAAAAAAAAAAAAAAAAAAAAAACGTAACCAGATAGGAGAAAGAAAAAAAAGAAAAAAATATGTACGAAAGAGAGAAAGCGAAAGAGAGAGTGAGAGAGAGAGATGAGAAAATTAAAATAAGAGGCGTTTAATTATCAAATGTGCAAACACTTGGTCGATTGGGTATGCGAACAGCACCTTCTGCGTTGTTTTATGATCAGGGCGAATTGACACATTTCTCTATTTTAAGATATAAACGAACGTATGCACGAAGGCATCAGGTATTGTGACGACGATGAAAGAAGGAAGACTCTCTTGTTCCAAAAGAACTGCCCGGCGGAGAAACAGTAGGATAGGCCTAATGAACAGACATATGAAGAGCGCAAAAAGGTCCCTCTTTTATGAAATCAACTACAGCCTGTGGTAAAAAAAAAAAGAGGTAGCGAGAAGGGAGGTATGGCAACACAAGGTCCTCCTGACAACCTCACTTTCACTTTGCGTACTGCTGATGATGTCCTTTTCCAAATTCGCATTTATCAACGACGCAGTTTCAGCTTGACATCTAAATGAATAAACGGCAAATTCTGTCTGTTCGTCCTTGTGTATGAAATTCTTCTAACTCAAGCTACACGTGCTCTACATAGATATATTATACCTTTTTGGAAACAGGATGGTCCCGGAATTAAAAATCTTCCCTTCATCATTGAGATTTGTGTCCGGAAGAGGAGGGGACAATTAAAATTAAAATTTTTAAATAACTGAAAAAAAAAAATAGTGATTTTAAAAGTTTTTAATTTATATTGAGTTTAAAGTAACACAAAAACGTTGTAAATTTTTTAAATCTATTTTAAATTCAGTTTAAAATATCTCCAAAACTTTGGTAATCGGGGAAATTAATTTATTTCTTCAAAATGCCAAAGAATCAGAGTTAAAGCGAAAGGTTTCGTGACGTGAGATTTTGAAATGCTGCAGAGTTTCTAATTTGAAAAACACAACTCAACTGAAGTTGCAGGGAGTTTGTGATTTCAAGAACTCAATTTTCGGCACAAATCGAGGTTTCAGCCCAAATCTGAATTTCAACCCAAATCGATCTTTTAGCCGGCATTGGACTCAGAATTAAAGTGAGCTTTAAAAGTGCAACGGAGTGAATTGAGGAATTCAAAATTATTTCTTCAAAATTATCATTGCTGTTTTCTAAGCCTAACCAGAGGTCCCTTTAGTTTTGGCCCAGTTAGCCCTCCACAGGAGCTAGCTCAAATATCCGCACGGAAAGGACCTTGTAAACTAGTTTGTAAATAAAATAAAAGTACAAATAACTCTTTATGAAATCAGGGTCCGATTTGACACTATTTATATTAAGCACAGGATCCGTCCTTCTAAAAAGAATATAAAAACAATATTGTTTGATTCTGACAAAGGCTGTAGGAAAAGAAATGTTTTAACGTTAGAATCTATCAATTCAAGCAAAATGCCCTCTACCCTAAATTTTACCTATTTTTATGATCGGGTCAGTTAACTTAAGTAGTGTCCAATATTGTTGAACTCGGGCTATGTATAATTGACTGTCTGAAGTAAAATTATAGTCTGCGGAGGTAACTATTGCAGATAAAATTAAGCTCTACGGAAGTCTCAATTTTCCATCTAAAATAATGTGGGTTTTTTTTAGAATTTTTTGTTGTTCTTTAAAGTCCGTCTTATAAACAGTGGCTGCTGCTGCTGCTGCTGCTGCTAATGCAATGCTCTTCTACTCGAATCGAGCACTCTTAGCTACTGACGTCTTTCACATATTAAAAACGTTAAAATTTCCCTTCCGCTCTGCCGTGCAAGGATAGCTTGGGTGTAGAATCTCTGACTGATGGCAAATCGGTTGGGTTTCGATCCTGGCTTGAAGCAATCGAATGTCTAGTCACACTGATGAGCTATGATACATCGAAACAGTCTGTCTGTGGATTTTATATATATATATATATATATAATCATTTCAACCAAAGTAAGGCAATAAAGCCACTAAGGGGGTTACTGGGTGTTAGAGAATATGATAAAAACAAACACTATTAAGGAGAGAGAACATTATAACAACAAGAATTAAGATAACGATTGACGTTGCATTTAAGTTTTGGAGATCCATGTTGACTGGGAAGCAAGAAGATGAAAGTGAGTGTAGGGACATTACTATTATAAATAAATAAAAATAAAATATAAAATAATAATAATAATGAAAATTATAAAAAAAAATAAAACAATAACATGAAAACGTTGTATGAAATAAATTAAATAAAAAATAAAAATAATAAAAAATCTCCCAGCATGCAACAAAAATGGTTCCTGTCAGAAATACGGACATCCCGCCAAAAGACATTAAATTCACTCTCTTTACCACGAACCCTCAAGGCAGGCAACACGTGTGTAACTTCTCTCTGTGATATGGCGTGTTGTAGTACGGAGTGACTTCTCCCTTTAACACATGTACCATAAAATAGTTGTAACCTTAAAAAAATACAATAAAACACGCACACCAATATACACACAAAATATAAATAAATTGTATGAAATTAACGTATGCCTTTATTGGTAACTTTGTATTGTTTTATTTCTACGACTTATGTTTTTTTTTTTTCATTTACATGAACACGAGACTATTTTCTGCTGCTTTGATGTGAGTGACCTCACAAGAGTTCTAAATGCGAGAAAGGCAAGAGAAGAAACTTCTATGCTGTTAAAATTACGGTACATGTTTGTTTATATATGGGATGTAAATATATATCTGTATCACTTCATTCACTCTGTTTTATAGGCACAATAATGTCACCGTCTTTAAGAATCGAACAAGCTTCAACCGTCAATGGCCTTTGCCGACATTTATTATATTGGAAAAACTCCCGAACTAATTTCCATGGACGCAGCATGTTTTTTGTTTAATCATTTCACACCAACCAAAGTGATAAAGCCGATAAGACGCAACGTTTTAGTAGAATTGGTGAGAATATTGGAAAAAGAAAGGCATGGTTAAGGAGAGTTAATAATAAAAGAACAGGAATTAAGAAGACAAAAGATAAGCGACTAATACTGCATTTAAAATTTTTGAAGATCAAAATTGACTGGAAAACAAAAGACCGGAAGAGAGTTCCACGAGTAAAAAAAATCTGAGAGAAGAAACTGTTAGCATAGAACTTACGGTTGCATCTAGCCATTTCAATTATAAAATGATGAGACCTTGCCGTCAATCTAGTAATGTACTTATCAGAACAATTACCATGAAATTATTTATAGAAAAGGTACAGAAAAAGCCGTGGGAAAGTGACTGAAGCGAATATGCCAGGTCAGGACAAATAACATTGCAGATTATTCTTTGTATTTTATCAAGAATTTATGAATAATTAGCAGAAACACCAGACCAGTCCAAACCATACACATGATTCATAATTCTATATCGATATGATATTCGGTGGAGTAATGGATAGCGATTCGGATTGAGGAATCGGAGTGCCGAGTTCGAATTCTAGTCGAATCCATTATGTTCACTTACGTGCTAATGCCCTTGGAAAGGTATGAATCCTCTTCTTCTCTCCACAGCTATGGTCAAATAGTTCTACAGACTTCCTATAGAAAGAAACGGCAATCTCCCGCGGGAAAAAAACACCTGCCTCGTCAGTCGCCATACTATACTATCAAACTTAAAGAACTGGAACTGTGAATCATCAGGCCACACCTTACCAGTTTCCAAGTTTCAATTAATGATTTCCCCCATTCCATGTAAGACTCTGTGTTTGTTGTCGTTGTGTTAACTGATATTCTAAAGATATTCTACTATCATATCTTATGTAATCTAATGAAAATAGTAATATTACCCGTTTCCTTATAAGGAAACATTCGACATTCATTGACCGAGCATTCAGTACAACTCTTGGTTGAAATTTATAAAATTTTTCTGTTAAAAGAATTTTTCCGGAAACCAAGTTTCTCAAATTCTCTGTTATTATTTACATTGTTCAGACTGTTTGTCTCAATTTTATTTTCATGTTCACGGTGTTTCGGCCGTTGTACGCTTCGGCCTTCTTCAGGTGATTTGAATTTCGAACTGAACACCTTATTTCGTCTACCGGGGTAGATTGTTCTTGTTCCACGTACCATGCCACTTCCGGATGTCTCAGTAAACTCCCTTAAACTCAGCTCTCCGAGTTTTTTGTTCATCACGACAGTAGCCAAGTATTGAACTCGCAACTCTTTGGATAAAGTCACTAGATCCAACCAATGCTTTTATCTAGTGGGCCATATTATTTGCTCTTTCAAGTATTAATGTAGGTTTCCTTCCTAACCTTTTGTTTGAAGTAGTGGGGAATGTCAACATTATTATTTTCTCTTTGAGTTACAGGTGCTGTCAAGTAATGTCGTTTGGTAACGTTATTTCTTTGTGATTCTACAGCGTCAGTACACAAAGTCTAAAGAATGGCGTTTTTCGCAGAGATCAACAGGTTTCATTCGCTCGAAGCTATTTTAAAACCATTGATCTGTGAAAGCGGTTGTATGCAGCTGACAGTTTAGATATTTCTGAACGGGTCTGGGGTGGGGTCATGCATAACATTCATAAAACAAAATCTCCCATTGGATATCTTTGCTTTTGCATATATTATAATTTTTTTCTCAATTACTTGATGCACTATTCATTGTTTCCTTTACCGCTGCAACGCGAATTTCTCTTGCCACATGCCGTTTTCATTTCGGTGCAGGCTTGTAGTGTCAGAAGCCGATCCCGTCTCCCAAGAAACGTAGAAAGACTTTAGGGTATCATCAAAGAGGCAAACGTGTTGAGAAAATCAATAACATCACTAATTTGTGATATCAGCGAATGAACGATTTTCAAGTCAAATAAATGTCCTTGTCACACTGTAATATCTGCGCTAGAAATTCTTGAATATTTTATCCGAAACAAGCCATCGCAGTTTTCCCATGTCTTACTTTTAAAGAGATTCCACAGCCTTCGCGAAGTAGTTGAGGATTGGACTATTTGTGCACTGAGTTATAAATAGTGGGTATTCCCCGTAAGGGAAGAGAGATTACATAATTCGACTCGGTATCTTGAAATGAAGGATGATATTGAAATAAAACCAGTATCATTTTTTTTTCTTTCGTTATATCACCCCATGCAAGGCATTAAAACCAGTAAAAAACTCTGTGTTAAAAAATATAAAAATTAAAACAATAAGGAGCGAGAACAATAGAAGAATAACCAGGAAGATAGCATATAACGATTGACAATGCATTTAAATTTTTGAAGGCAAGTTACCTGATTCCAATTCACAAGCAACTTCAATGTTGTCGAACTCTCTACTGTGTTTCCCGGGGCCACACTTTTAAGGCACCTAGAATATCAACCAGTTTTATAAGCCACCCGTTGCTATAATGCGTCATCATCAGTTTTTTTTTAAAATTCTGGTTCCAGTTTTATTCTTTCGCGTTGACATCTGTTCAACATTGACTGGCTTCGACCAGGTATTCAGCGTCACTATCCTGCAACCTTAAAAGTGATAACGAAAATTTCTAAAGATTTGCTTCAACTAAAAATATTACTTATCATAGTAAGTAAAATTTCATATAGAGTATATCTGTAAAAAGAAAATGCGAATAAATACAAAAGGAAAACTTATCTCAGCCGAAGCGTTTTGTCCTTCTGGATCAGTCTCACCCCATGTAAGGCAGTAAAGCCACTAAAATACAAGGGATTACTAGGTTTGAAAGAACTAGGAACAGAAACATTAATAATGAGCGGGAAGAGAGAGAACAATTTAAATAACGATTGGCACTGCATTTAGCCCGTATCAGACCAGCCCATATCTACCCGGCGTGGGCTTATAGAACCCATGCCTGGTTGACCATGCCTTTCTATTGGGGTCTTCTTCCCACAGACAGACTGATCTACTTCTAGTTGACATTTTCATTCCACGCGGGGTCTTTTTCCCCCCTTCTTCCGACCTCTTCAAACCTTTTCCCATATGCCCTGGCTCTCCTTGGCCAGCTTCGTGACAATTGCCTCCACATACAGGTCTGCTAACTGAGCCTGCATGACCGCATTGTCTCTCACCACTTCTGGGAAGGCCAATCACAGCTATCCTCCCGCAATGGCCTATAAAAGTTGGTCAATAACAAGTGGGGTTGAAAATTCATAAACTCAAGGCTTTCCCCTTTGTGGCATCGTTGCTACAGGGTTTCGTGGACTGTGAGTTCATAAATAACTCGGCTCTTCTCCAGGATTGCCAGCCAGTTTTTGAAATCTTTCCCACTGCCGTCAAATGCTGGGACCCTCGGTCCAAACAACCTTTAGGTCAGCTGACAACCCTGTCTAATCCCCTCTTCATCCCCCACTGCTCTATCTGAATCACAGTCCGACATATTTAAAGAGAAAGACAATCTAAAAATCAAACAAAAGGTCCTACCTTACAGACGATTCTGTTCTCGTTCCTCTCGGTCCCGAGTCGTTTTGAGTCCCATTCGAAATTTCTCAAACAGCGGTCGATCCAGGATCCCGTCCTGCTGTCACGGTACTAATTGTGGCAGTGGCTGTTCCAGGGTCCCATCCTATGGTCACGGCAAGCGTCGTCCCCGGTCGCAGCGCCGACTTGACGTTCTATCCTGATCTACCACGGCGCCAGTTGTGACGTCCCCAAACAGCACCAATTGTGTTCGCTCCTCGCTGCTCCGTTCGGGTGTCGCTGCTCCAAACGTGACGTCCGCCTGTCGCGTCAGTCGTGTTGTCTCGTCCTGTGACGACCAACTGGCTTGGTATCGGTCGCACCCAAATGTGACGTTCTAACCTTTTGGTGATTCGGGTGGGAATCTGGTTAGATTTGATATCAGCCTCGTCGTTCCCAACTCGCTTCCAACGCCTGGTTACAGAGGTAACTGCATTGATCTCCAGTCTGCCTACCCATTGATCTTAGACAGACGAGATCAAACAGTGGTTGGGGCCGTAATGCAAACTGAGTTCAACGGGGGTGATACTACAAAAATATGCATAAAAGAAAATAAAATGAAAACTCAAAAGTTCAAAGTATCAAAGAAAACGGTAACAAACTTTATGTCTAGTTGTTCGATACATAGGACTGCATCTATCTCACGACCTGTTCTGTGGATTTACACGTCGTTTTCCGTTAAAGTTTTAACGCTTCAAAAGAAATTGGCGTTTCGGTGTGTCTTTGGACGAAAGTCGAAAAAAAAACTTATTTCGGTGGTCTGGTTCTAAGTCGCTCTTCAAAATAATTGTTCTTGAAAGAGGAGTTCGGAATTTTGCGTGTATCTTGGTCAGCTATCTGCGAGGCGGTTTCAACTGAGACTGACTCTGGGAACTCAACTCTGGAAACTCGAGCCCAAATTTCTGCCTGTTGGGGCCTCGTTTTATTGACGCCGACCAAAACCGGGGTGGGTCTGTCGGCGTCGGGGGGTTCCTCGATAATTCTAAATACATATCCACTTCTTTTATTTCTGGTTAGGATTTTCCACTCTTTTCCATTTTTGGGAACCTTTTTTTCACTCCCACTTTCTCACCATACTTCTAAGGGGCGTGAACTGCCCTCCCCACTTCCTCGTAGCAGCTTCTCGTACTTATACTCTGAATGAGGCGTCGACAGCCTTCTTCGTGCGTCACGTTCACCACTCGGCCAATGAGGTCTTAGTCAGGTATCTTTCCTCCTCCTTCGTGCGTCACGTGATCACCACTTGACCAATGATGTTTTAGTCGGGCGTGAACGAATCCGCGGCTTTGTTTCGGGAAAAAAATATCTTGCTTAACTAAAAAAAAAATATCTCTTCTCTTTCCTTTTCTTCCGCTTTAATCGCCGTTATCACTTCTCCAGTCGCAAACGGACAATATGACAACTCTTGTTCCACACGTGGTTTTTGTCCAGGTATTTTATCGCTAATTATCAAAATGGGTGGTCTTCTTAACACGGCCTCAAAAAGAAATATCTCTAAAATTTCAGTCAGTCTGTCGCCTCCAAGGAAGGAGAAAAAAACACTTCTGGGTCCCCATTCATTTTCCTTCGGTACATATTTCTGATAACATAATTTTATTATCGCAGGCCAAAGTTGTTTCGTCGAAAAAATTCGGTCAGCGGACACGGCTTGTGTGGTTTTTAATTTTCATATCTACCCAAAGTCCTGTAGTTACACCTGTTTTTTGTCAGTTATCAAAATTAACGTTTTCAATTGAATTTTTCGTTAGCCAGTCGCCCAGTCGTTTGTCCTAGATAACACAGCCGTTATCAAAACACATCTGTTTCTTTCTTTCTTTCCTTTCTTCTTACCCAGAATTTCCCTGTCAAATGACACCCTTTCGCCACTTATCAATATATTCATTGTCTCTTAGCCGTGTGTGTGTTCTGCTGAACCCACGATTCGTCTCGCCTTTCTTTCTGCCCTCTTTTCTTTCTTTTCCTTTCTCTGCCTCGTAAATGGTGCCACAAGATCAAAGTTGGCTGGAAAGCGTGGAGCCGGAAGAGAGTTCCACAGGCGAGAAGTGCGAAAAAAGAAACTTTCAGCGTAGAACTTACGGTTAAATCTAGCCAATTCAACAGCGATTCAGCTAATCTAGTACTGCACTTAAATTTATAAAGTTTAGGTAACATAACGCTGAGTGATATTTATTTGTATTTTTATACAAAATGCGACACAAGGTCAAAAAGGGGAATGGTATTTACTTAACTCCCACGGGGTCAAGATGTGACACAAGGTCGTTTAACGTGGGAGACCCGAGTGTTTCCACTCAAGGGCCACTGGTCCAAAACTGGTCATAGCTTGTCCAAGCTGGTCAGAGCCTAGTCAAAGCTGGTCATGACTTGTCCTAGCAGGTCCAGGCCGAAGCCAGTCCAAGCTAGTCGAAGCCTTGATCGAATCTCAGCCATAGGCCAAGAAACGATCCAATATTTGTCAAAACCCCCAGCATAACGCCGGGTGCGAATGGTCAAAAAGGGGAATGGAGATAAGAATGGTCTTCACCTGTCTTAAAGTTAAACCTAGCTAGCCACAAACACTGACCCAAGCATACAACAATATTCCTTACACCACAACAACGCAATCTTACTTGCCTTTCTTATTGCACCCACCATAATACCGCATGTTTTAATCTATCATTATTTTTTTCAGATTAAATCTGAAAGCAACTTTTATATTAAAAAAAAAGGTTTCTCTAACCTTCACGGCTAAGACCTGCCACGCTACGCACATTGTAGCGAAGCACTCTCATACCTTCTGTATTCCATTGGTGAGAAGTAAATTCCCCTAGAGCTGCTTCTTCCAACGAACCATTGCTCTATGGAACCGACTCCGATGTATTTCCGATCACTACGATCTTAAACTCTACAGGTTTAGGGTTAAAAGCTATCTTCTCCGCATAAACGGTGGCCCTTACTCTCTTACCCTCTATTTCACTGAGCCCTGAGTTTGTACAGGGTGAACGTCACTGTAAAAAGACATATTCTTTAGTAATTCTCGTCAAGATGTCCATCATATAAAGTATAGAAAACTAGTAAACAAAATTTAAAAAAAAAAACTTTTAGCGTTGCAGATTTCACTGGCTTAGCATAAAATAATGTTATTTTTAATAAACATCTCTGCTTATGACCGCATTTACATCCTAAAGACAGCTAATTTCTCTTCTTTATCATTTTATACTTAGATAAAATAATGTCATTTTTAATCAGCTTTACGATTCGCGACAGCATTTACTGACTAGGGACAATTAATTCCTCTTCTGCATCATTATTTTCTGTCTCTCTCTCTCTCTCTCTCTCTCTCTCTCTCTCTCTCTCTCTCTCTCTCTCTTTCGCAGACACACATACACTGCCTTTGCTTTCGTATTTCACATGCAATAACTGCATTATATTTAATCCTTGCATTAGGCTCTATTCATAGAGACCCTAACAATGAACAAATGAGTCTAAGCGTGCCAACCATTACATTGAGAGACTAATACAAATAAGACTGACTACCGCGAAAGCAGAGACGTTTATTTTACTCAGATATCTTTATAATGTCTGTTAAACTCTGTCATTGACTAAGAGCAGCCATTTCCAGACTGTGACCCATTAGTGACGCTGTTGGCTCTCAATTGATCAAATGGTTACGATAAGAACACTACGGGGATAATTGTTCTGACAACGGATTTTGGTAAGTTGATTCCTTCTGCATACCGTTCCGCCAGAGTACTTTTCATGTTGCTCCGCTTCCAAAATTGGCGGAAACAATAAAGTATCATTGATCAGACTGTCTTATCAGTTATAGGTTTAATAAAAGAAAAAAAAAGAAAAGTGACGGCATATTTGCATGGTGATTTCTCATTTGAAAACTAAATCCTTTAAAAAGATTCTGACATAAAATAGTCTTACTAATATTAAATAAAGGATTTAGTTCCGAAATACCTGTAGGTTACTAACAGATATACAACTGATAAAATCCAGAGAGCACGAAACGTCGTGATAACAACAACAAATATGAGAACAATAGTCCGAATATAAATAGTGTAAATAAAATAGTTTTCGCGCGAATAGTAATGTTATTATTAAACAATTTTCTTATAAGGAATAATAGCCGTTTTCTTATAAGGAAACATTTGACATTAATTGATCAGCAGCCATTGAAACTGTCGCTTGTAATTTATAAAAGTTTTTTTTATTTAAACAATTTTTTTTAATGAAAATTAGCTTTTCTGGTCAATTAACTGTTATTGCTCTTTTCAATTCTGATTGGAGTTTCCTTCCTAGCCTTTTATTTGAAGTAGTGTGGAATGTCAAAATCTTCATTATGTCATCCTTTTCTCTTTAGGTTACATGTATTATGCATTTTAGTCGTTGACCTTAGTGGCATCTGTTATTTGATACATTAATTTATTTGATATTCTGTAGCATCAGTCAATGAGGTTTGAGTAAGCATCGTCCTTGCTAAGACCTAAGTGGTTCATTCACTCACAACCGTTTTTAATCATTGATCAGAGAAAATGGTTGTATACAATTGACTGCTTAGACATTTCTGAACGGGTTGAACGCCATGCTTAACATCTACGTGAGTAAACAAAAATATTTACTTTAAAAGGAAAACTTTAAGAGCCTGAGCCATGTTTTTTTTTTAGCCTCGTCAAATCGAGACATTCATATACAAAGTTAAGTCAAAAATGATCTGCAATTTCGCCATTAATATATCTTCAGCTTTTTCACACTGCTTTCTTCCCATGCGTGCTTATAGTTGATACTATTGTGGCCGAGTGGTTAGAACGCTCGCATTCTGACCATGGGACCTGGGTTCGAATCTCACCATCTTAAAAGATTTTATCGGACTGGAGAGGTCGATCCCAGCGTGCGGAAAATTTGAAAAGTGCCTGAAACCATTCCACGGGTTGAACCAAGCCAGGTGAGTGAAATTGGATAGACGGAACTCTTGGGGGCCGTTGATAGCTGTGCTAGCATGAAGTCACAAGTCATCGTGGCCGAGTGCTTGAGCGTGCTGGCCTTGTGCAAATTGTTGATCACGCTCTTTTCCAGAAACTGTAACTAAGGTTTGCTCAGCATAGCTGCAGTATAAACCACAGGTCGGATATGGGGGTGTTGAATAAACACAAATGCGCCTGAGCAAACGTCTCCAATAGGGATTGGCTAGCCGCTCTAGTAGACGGGTATCCTCGAATATGAGTGGCCAGCTATATATTGTGGTAATGTGATCGAAGTTTGAACCTCATTGCGCCAGTTTTCTTGCGAGATACGAATTTGTTATATTCCGTGCTAATAGGAATATATACTTGAAAAACAAGATGGATAAAATAAGTAAAGATTTATTGTAAAAATCAATACAATAAGAATAAAGATAACAGTTATGCACAAGGTCGTCGCAAGTCAATCCAGTAGTGAGGGGTACTATTGGAAGTTCTTCCTGAAGTCTGAGTCTTACTCAACAGATCCCAGCTAGAAAAATTTACCCCCCCACCAGGATGTGGCACAAGGCCGAATTTAATGTGGGGAAGTCCGAGCACGTAAGCTCGGCCAAAAATTCTCCATAAATCCCGCATAAAACGGGTTCGGGCCTGTCTACATTTCCGAACGAGACTCTGCTCTTTGTCATAGCCTCGTCCGGGTTCGACAACAGCTAAGAGCTGACTAACAGATCCCAGCTAGTCGATATTTACCCCCGGCCCCCACTAAAGTAGGGTATGACACAAGGCCGAATTTGATGTGGCGTAATCCGAGCCCGTGGGCTCGGCTAAAAATTCCTCGTAGACGACGTATAAAACTGGGTCGGGTAGCTGTTTCCCGAGAAACTCTGCCCTTCGGCATAGCCTAGTCTGGGGATCCTCTCTATCTGGAGGCAGAGAGATTGATCAAAACAGCTGGAACAGATCCCAGCTAGTCAATATTTAATAGCTACACCACCACCACGAGGGTAGATACGGCACAAGACCGAGTTTAACGTGGGTCATCCGATGAGACTCTGCGCTTCGACATATCCTCGTCTGGCGATCCTCTCTGCTCGTTATCAGAGAGTTTGACCAGCACCGCGGGAAAAGATTCCAGCTAGTGTATTTACTAACCTCCCCACACGATCAGATGTGGCACAAGGCCGAATTTAATGTAGAATATCCGAGCCCGTAGACACGGTCAAAAATTCACGTAGACCCCGTATAAAATGCGCTCGGGTACCTGTTTCACCAGACGAGATTCTGCCCTTCGCCATAGCTTCAGCTGGAAAAGTTTTCAGATAGTGTATTTACAAACCTCCTTACGCGGTCAGGTGGAGCACAGGACCGAATTTAATGTGGGGGATCTGAGCCCGTAGACTCGGACAAAAATTTCACATAGATCCCGTATAAAACGGGGTCTGTGTAGCTGTTTCCCGAGACGAAATTTTGCCCTTCGACAGCCTCGTCTGGGAATCCTCTCTGCTAAGGCCGAGTTTATCGTAGGTTCTCCGAGCCCGCAAGCTCGGCCAAATTTAAAAGACCTCCACGCGGGTCGTATGTGGCACAAGGCCAAGTTTATCGTGGGTTCTGCGAGCTCGTAGGCTCGGCAAAAAATATTCCCTTCCAACCCGTATAAACGGGTTCAGGGCCGGTGTACCACCCCTGCCGAGACTCTGCACTTTTCTGCTCAGAGGCAGAGAGTTCGACCTTCTAGCCGAAAAGATTTCGGCTTGGTTCCTCTCTGTTCAGATGCAGAGAGTTCGACCTGCCAGCCGAAAAGATTTCGACTGGAATATTCAGCCACTCCCTACGAGGGTTTCATGTGGCACAAGATCGGGTTTAACGTGGGTTATCCGAGCCCGTACGCTCGGCCAAAAAATGCCCGTAGAACCCGCATAAACGGAATCGGGTTGGTCAAACAACCCCCCACCCCCGAACGAGACTCTGCCCTTCGGCGGAGCCTCGTCCGTGTTCCTCTCTGCTCAGAGGTAGAGATAGAGAGTTCGACGGCTAGCCGAAAAGATTTCGGCTTGACTCTGTAGTTCGTTGACTTACAGATACTTATAGGAGGTTAATACCTGTAGTGTAGTATCTTATGGTGGTAACAGGTTATTCCATTGCATCAGAATTGGTGTTGTCGAAATCAGACAAGTACAAAACTTTAAATATATGGGAAACATCTTTAAAGAAAACAAAAATATATGACACAGAACTCCGAAGACGCATTGCAATAGCAAAAAGAGGCCTCTCAAAAGCTAAGCAAAGTATTAAGAAGCAGGAAAATTTTGTTACAAACAACAAAAAGAGTGCTGAACACTTATGCAATATGAATGCCCTTATATGGCAATGGATGCTGGACAATTTCCTCACAGATGAAGTGAAGACTTGAGACACCTGATATATATGTAAATATAGAAGGAGGCTGAAACTTGGACGGAGTATGTAAGCCATTAGAAAGTTTTTTTGTTTTGTTTTTTTAATGGAAACAAAAAGGACACTTATACTTAGAATCAGAAAAAAGATAGTTGAATTTTTTGTGACACATAATGGGGATAAAAGACATTCAGAATTTGATAGTTACAGGACATATTAAATGCATAAGCGCAATATTGACAAGGTCTCATCATTTTAAATGAAATGGTTAGATGTAACTGTAATTGTTTTCTTTTCTCGCACGTCTCGCTTGTGGAAATCTCTTCCGGTTTTTTTGCTTCCGATTAAACTTTGACCTTCAAAATTTTAAATGCAACATCAATCGTTATCGTCTGTCTTTTTAGTTTGGTTTGTTTTGGTTTCTTTTACGGCATATCAACCTCAATGGATTATTTAAAGCCGACAAGATTTTTATTGCTGGTAATATTTTTTTTTCAAAAATGTATTTCCGGTAATAGTTTTTTTTCTTCAAACATTTATTGCTGGTAATAATCTTTCACAAAAATGTATTGCTGGTATTAAAACCTAATTTTGCACTTTCATAGTGTTTCGACTAGTTTTTTTTTTTTTGGTGGGGGGGGGAGTCAACTGTTTGCCCATAGCTGGAACCTTAACAGGTGTTACCACCCCGGATCAGGGTGGATTTGGAAACACCATCAATTAAAATGTGGTTCCACGCTCTTCAAAACCTCCTAATCCTGTTGGATGCAGTTTATCATCTTACTCTTGCTTTTAGATCTCTCTTCCGGCTTTTTGCGTTGCATTCAAATTCGATCTTCAAAACTTTAAATGCAATATCAATCTTTATGATCTGTCTTTTTAATTTATGGTCTTTTAATGTTCTTGTTCCTTAATAATGCGTATTATTATTTTTTTGTGTAGTATTTTTTTCATTTTAATTTCAGTTGCTTTTCATTGCAACTACTCCAGCTGTTATCATATGGCCATGCAGGGCCGGTGCAAGGGGCTCGTGTCCAACCTCGAATCTGTGGTACGGGCCTCCGCAATCTGCTTCATCTCAATTTTCTTAAGGTAGTATTCATATGAAATACACATCTCAAGGTAACCTAATTATGCATAAATATGGATCATTAGGGGAGGTTGATTTTTCAGTTTTTAGAAAAGCACCATTGCACTCAATGTGAAAGCTGGTGTTTTATGTGGAAAATAGTGACACCAAACATTAGATTTATCGCCTTAACCAATTTTTGAGCATTTAGTTTTAAAGACTGTCTGAAAAAATGTACAGAAATACCTAATTTCCGCAGGTTTTTGCTTAGAAACTGACTACAAATTTAACATTTCAAGAATAAATCAAAATAAACTTGATATCTTTTATATTAGATGTACTGAATGGAAAATATATTCAAACCGGAATTCTAATTATGAATCACCACAAGCAAAATATGCAATTTCTTTACTGTAGTCGATAAGCAAAAACAGCTACTCAACAAATAAGATTTGTTAGATTATTTGTTAGATCATAATTAATAAAAAAATAAAAAAAAATAGATAAAATGTGTATATAACACCAGAATACTGCTGGGCACAAATTACAAGACAAAATGTTTTAAGTTTGCATTGTTCATTGAACATCGCACTAAAACTACTGCACATATGTAATATATTACATTATAATATAGCTAAATTGTTCAGTATACTTTCCCTTTGAAGTAAATGAAGGTCTTATTTGATGACACAATGATTTAGTAATAATTTACTTGTCCCATGCATCTTGTCTATATACATTTTGTAAAGCTTCAGTAAATTTTATAAGATCGTGCTATAAGGCTTTCACTGATCACCAGAATTAAATTCCAATGCTACAATTTTAAACCTAAACTTAATCTTTTAAACTCGTTTTCGCAAAAAGCAATAAGGATGTAGAAAAAATATTTTGTACCATTTTTTATAATGTCAAACGCCAACTTCCAACCTGAGTTCAATACCACGGCTCCAAAATCGATCTACTCTAATGGATCATATGCAATATAGGTGAACAATTCAACTAGAAAAATGGAAAATAAATGTATCTAAATACAAATTATAGACATGTCATAAGAGATTATTCCATCTTAAATAAATCAACGTTGTTTTGCGGCAATTTTTAACATTAACTTGAGATTCCTTTTTTGTTGAAAAGTAAATTATTTTAACACATCCAACATTGTGGATAAAAAAATTAGTGAATTTTCTATAGTGTTTTTTTTTTCAAGATTTAGAATAAACAAAACGAATTCACAGATTTGGACGAAAAAAAGAAACATCCCATAATAATAACGTCAAAACCAGCAAAATTTTTCATCCTTTAATATTTTAATAATGTTTAGTTTGCTTTGTGACAGACATGAATGTAGGTAGAAAAAGAAACATATATTGATAACATTGCGAGGGTTACATAGTACTGCCCGGGAACCCGAATCAGTTAGGGGTTTGAGAGTAGTATCCACTAGCCCTGTAAACGGAAATAAAAATGTACTATCGTTGAAATTCGAATTAAAGAGATAAGAATTCGATTTTTATTCTGAGAGTTTTTTTTTTTTATTTCTGATACACGCTGTTTACTAACAGCCGTATAATGACTGTGTGAGCAACTCGAATTACGATGAAATACATACATGGTCAAAACTTATTAGTGCTTGACGGTGACTTGTCTAATAAAAAATCAAGATAAATTTACTACTAGTGCATGTAAACACAACAATAACACCAAGTAATCAAGGGCAAGTAATCAGGGGAGGAAGAGAATAATGTATAAGTTTATCTGGTAAGATTTGATCGTCTGCCAAGTGTATAATTCTCATGGCTCCATTTGTTATTGGAATAGCAATCAGGGTAATATTGGCTTTCTGAGGGAATTGTGATATTGCTACGAGTTAATTCGCTATTTTGTATTAATGGCTAATGACTACAGTTGGGTAGTTGTAAAGAAATTCAATAGAAATTAAAAAGAAAGAAATAGTTTTAAAAATATTTTTTTTCATATTATACGATTTACAATGATGACATCCTACAAATACTAACAATTATTGCACTAACCATATGAGCTATGAAAGCTTTATGCTTGGCAAAATAATAAATCTATCGCTATAAACCATCTACCCTACAACCTCATTCCCACAAGTGAAACTTGCCTCGCCTCTCGCCACTCTGTTGCTATTACGATGACAATGGCTTGTAAATTTTAACACTTCCAAAACAGAACTGCTTTCATTTAACCACTTATACAGAACCTTTTCTGCCTGCCATCAATATGGCCGACGCTAGACTCCTAGAGAGACTATTTTCACTGCGACTTCTTGGCCTTACGTTTCCAATTGACTTGAAGTGCAGCGACTACATCGAATCCATAGCTGAATCTACTGCAAGGATATCTGAGTCACTGTGTCGCGCCTGAAAAATTTTTCTGGTCAGAATTCATCCAGCATATTTACAAATTTACGATTCGTCAGTGCATTTCGTACGTCATATCTGGTCTGGTTCTTCTGCTGTACAGCTCGAGATTCTTGTAAAATCCAAAGATCTGTACTATAATCGATCCGGACAAGGCATCTCGACTTCAATCACTTTCTCACCGACGTGACGTAGCTTCCCTCTGTCTTTTCTACAAATATATTCATGGAAACTGCTCTGACGAGCTTTTCTTCCCTGGTGTCCCGACTACATGAATGTGGCTACTACACTGACACCCGTTTACTGTTTGTTATATCTCGTGCAAGATATACATAACAAAGTAAACCCGAGTGTTGGTTTTTCAATAATAATTTTATAATCGGATGTAGGTGTGTCAAAATACAGAGACAGAGTCAGGAGTAAGCTAACCTCAATAGGTGTTAACAAACGAAGACCTTTTCTTCTACTGTTCGCTGTGGTCGTACTTTATCGGCAACCAGTCCGTCCATTATCGTGAATGGGGAAGTTGGGTTATCTCATCACAACACTGTTGAAGCAACTAAATGCAACCGCCACTTCTACTCCACCAGTTTCCTTCCTCTTTTGTAATGTCAACGAACACTCGTTGTCACTTTCGTAATGCTCGTTGTAGTAGAGACTTTGCAATCGCAGATACAACTATAGTAACTTCGTTGAACAATACTGGTGTCAGACGCATTCGAATAACACTCGCACTAATAGTACTTGATCGATAATACTCGCTCGAAAAGTAACCACCGAACAGTGATCCGAATAGTAATCCGTATAGTGAGATATTCACTAATCGCCCCGTGCGGTCGGATGCGGCACAAGGCCCAGTTTATTGTGAGGTATCCGATCCCGTAAGCTCAGTCAAAAATTCCCTGTAGATTCCGTAAAAACGGGATCTGGTAGCTGTCTCTAGAGACGAGACTCTGCTCTTCGACATAACCTTGTCTGGGGATCCTCTCTGCCCGGAGACAAAGAGTTTGACCAGCACACTTCCGAAGTAAGCCGTATAGTGAGATATTCACTAACTGCCCCACGAGGCCAGATGCAGCACAAGGCCAAGTTTATTGTGGGGTACCTGAGCCTGTAGGATCGGTCAAAAAATTCCCCTAATCCATATAGTGATGATATTCATTAACCGCCCCACGCAGTCGGATGTTGCACAAGGCCTAGTTTATTGTGGGGTATCCGAGCTCGTAGGCTCGGGCAAAAATATCCCCTAAACCCCATAAAAACGGAGTCGGGTAGCTGTCTACCAACCCAGACGAAACTCTGCCTTTTGGCATAGCCTCGTATGGGTTGCTCTCTACACAGAGGCAGAGAGTTTGACAAGCAGACTACCGAAGTAATCCATATAGTGATCACTTAGACGCCACGCTAATTCCCATATATAAATTTCCTTTACTCTTACGTGATCTACTTATTCAAAATGGGATCGCCTGTGTTTGCTCTCCGGTGATCTGTGTTCAAACTCCAGTGTCGGCAGTGACACTTTATTCCTATATAACACACGTTACACGTACAGGTCAAATCATCCACATTCCCTTCGTATTCTTTTGTTTAAGCGAGCGTTTAACCCACATAGCCTATTCCTCAAAAGTGTTACTTTCCGGAACAGACTCCCGAGAGTATGCTTCCTCGATCACTATAATCTTAACCTTCTGAAATCTAAGATCAAGTGATAACTATCCTACATATTAGATTAGAACTGAGGGAACTAATGAATGTATAATGAATGAATAGCAAGCATCTCTTCCTCCACCATTTATGCTCTTACAACAATTTCAGACAGTAACTCTCTACCTTGAATGGCTCTTGGGTCTGAACAATTGTAAAAAACTTATTTGGTCAAAGCAACTATTAGGCAAACTTCGCAAGCATCTCGCTCTTCTGTTGCTATTTCCATGAAAAGTGCTCAGACGAACTACATTCATTAGTTCCACCAGTTCTATTCTTCACGGCTCAGACCCACCATACCACGCACATTGTCGCAAACCACCCTCATTCCCTTCGAATTCTGTTGGTGAGATGCAAATTCTACTCGAGCAAATTCTTCTCACGAACCCCTGTTTTGTGGAATCGACTCCCAAGAGGATGTTTCCCCGATGGCTACAAGTCTAGGGTTAACTGTCATCTTCTCCAGATATCCTCATAAACTGTACCTCTTACTCTGACAACATTTACTTCGAGTGGCTCTTGAGTGTTGTACAGGGTGAACATCATTTTAAAAAGAAGGTTAAGACAGGTTTACCAAAGCAAAAGGGATTGAAATCTTTAATCTTGCTTAGAACTTATTCATTATTTCTGATCTACGTTAATCACTATAAAATTAATCTCTGTGTAGTTTAAATAAAAAGCAACTGAAACGAAGATTAAATACTAGTCAGAAATTATTAATGGATGACAGTGCTTCATCTAGTAAACATTCAAGATAGTATTACTACTAATATTTCTAATATATGTAAACAACACAATATCATTAAGGGCAATCTGGGAGAGAGAGAGAAATAACGAATAACTTCATATGGTGACCTTTGATCTTTTTTTTCTAATTGAATTGTTATTAGAATAGCCATCAGGGTAATATTGTCCTTCGGAGATAATTGAGATAAGCGTCTGTGTTTCATCACGATCTTATTTGCTATTTCGGAGCCACATTAATGTCTAATGACTACAGAATGACTCTCTGGGTATTTGTGATGAAAAGCAACAGGAATTAAGTATAAAGAAATGAGAGTCGAAATATAATAATGGTAGACGGCTTGCTTGCTTTATATTTGCTGTCAAGAGAAAAATTTAATACGAGTCTAGGTTAAACTAAAAAGCGAAGATTAATCTCGATATGGTCATTACAAATTCAACATTTTATTCCCCTTCTGTGTGCCGCTTCTCTTCAACACATAGGCGATCATGGTTCTCCTCAACTTCCTAATTCGTGCGGTACTTAGCAGTGTTTCTCCCTTTGCTAAGGTTCCCGCCAACCGTTCAAAACCCCCGATTTCAGTGAAGGTGGACGACTATAACAGAGCATGCTTCTTCTATGTATAGCGCAGCTTCAGGGCGTGGGCGATCGTGGATCGCCACAATCTCCTACCCCCGTGGTCTTTAGCATCGTTTCTCCCTTTGCGCTATCTATTCACACACTCTCGTCAGGTAAGTAACCCGCTGCCTCTCCTTATCTCTCTTGCATTCAATATGTCTTGTGGGGGTTAAGTTTTCTAAGTCCTCATATTTCTTTATCTGTTCAAGGATAATTCAATTGTCTTTTCATGATTATGCCTAGTTTGGTTTAGTTTGGTTTGTTTTATGGCATATCGACCTCAATAGGTTATTTAATGTCTACAATTTTTATTGCTCGTAATATTTTTTTTTAAATGCATTGCTTGTAATAATTTTTTACAAAGTATTTCTGGTATTAAAACCTATTTTTGCACTTTTATAGTGTATTGGCACCAGTTTGGTAGGGTTAACTATTTGCCCATAGCTAGGACCCTAACAGGTGCTACCACCACGGGTCATGGTGGACCTGGGAACACCAGCAATTAAGAGATGGTTTCACGCTCCTCAAACCCTCCTGATCAGAGTCCTTGTTGCCGGATGTAGTTTATTGTCGTACCCAGGACGCGGGTGTAGTTTATTGTCTTACCCAGGACGCGGATGTAGTTTATTGTCTTACCCAGGACGGGATTCTGACTAGAAGTGTTCTTTCAGTTGTCATTTTCTTTAAGACTTTCTTGTTGCTTACTCGCTCCCGCCATTGAATTCCCAGTATCCTTCTGTAGAACTACATTTCTGGTGCCTCTAGTTTTCTCCTCATCTGCGGGGAGATAGTCTAGCGTTCACTGTCATATAAGAGGACGGATATTACAAGCAGTCCAGCACTTTTTTCTTTGTTTTCTAGAGAATTTTGTTCTTTTGTCAGTACCTTGTTTAAGTCTTCGAATGCCTCTTTTACTAGCCCAACACGTGTTCGGATCTTTTCAATCCTCAGTTATAACGCTGCCTAGATATTTATACGTCTTCGCGCACTTAATGTTTATTTATAGTTTTAAGTCGCATCTTAGAAAGTTTTTCTCTTGCTGATGATTATACTTTCAGTCTTCTTGCAGTTGGTGCTTATTCCTTTCTTCTCGCTTTCTTCTTCACCAAGTCTAGAAGATCCTGTAGATTTCTTTCCGACTCGGTCATCAATACAGTGCAGTTTACTTATCTTATATTAATAGTAAATCCTTGTAGGGTCACCAGTTCGCTTAGGATAGCATCTTTACAAATGAGTAAATCAAAGGAGAAAAAACATTCTTGTCTCACGCCCCTTTCTTTTTTTGTGTAGTTACTCAATTCATTTTCTATTCGTATGCAGACGCTTTACTCCCAATGTAAGTTCTGGATTATTCTAACATCTTTCCCAAATAGATCCCTGTCATACCTTGTCAAATGCTCTATAAAACATAAGTGCACACCCTACTGCATTTGCATTGCTCTCTCTCTCTCTCTCTCTCTCTCTCTCTCTCTCTCTCTCTCTCTGATATTATTCTAATCATAAATATCGAATTTCCTGTTCCGGTGTCCTCGACAAAGCCTCACTTGTCCTATTTCCGGTCTAATTCTGCTTCGCGTTCTATTCATCAGGATCCGAATCGTTGGTTTGGTTATGTGGCTCATTAAACAGATTGTACGATGGAGATCGCATTCATTTTCACCTGGTCTTTTACATGTTACAAAGATAGATTTAGTGAGGTCCGCCGGTATTTCCCCGCTGTTGTATATTTCGTGTATTACTTCTATGATCTGGTCGATACCGAAAACGTCTAAGGCTGAGAGCATTTCTGTTACGATCCCTTGGGGCCCCTTTGCTTTGTTGCTGATCATCTTCACCGTGAAACTAAATTGGAAATTCATCAATTTTTCCTTGTCTGTACTATTGAATGAAATATATATATATATATATATATATATATATATATATATATTTATACAGTGGATAAATGAAACGGCCATAGACCGCGTGTCCCATGAACTGAGAACACCACCCAGCTAAACTATAGACGCACGCCAAAAGCATAGGTACGCGTACATGTATTAATACACACACACACACACACACATATATATATATATATATATATATATATATATATATATATATATATATATATATAAAGACATTTTATGTTTATACATTCTTTTTATAGATATAAATATTTAAGTAAATGCTCTGTTTTATAAAAAACAGTATTAAAAACATTTACCGGCCTGAATATCCGAGAAATTTTCACAGAGCATTTACTTAAATATTTGTATCTATAAAAAGAATGTATAAACATAAAAAAATGTCTTAAAATAATTGTCAGACTTTGTCCATTTCATAATATATATATATATATATATATATATATATATATATATATATATATATATATATATATTTTCTTTCTTTCATCTCATTTCCGTTGGGTTTTATCTCAAACATATAGGCAGATTATTTTTATTTTCTGGAATCTGAACAAAGCGAAAAAATAACAAAAATTCAATTGAAAGAAAAACTATTAAAATATTCATAATAATGATCATTCTTTCACTTTCAAGTTGGGTAACTTGAGATTCCTAAAAAATTAGTTTATACTCATAGCAAGTCGAGAGTCGCTAAAGAAAATGCGCTCAAACTGAACACTACTTTTTTTCTCCTATATTTTCATCGTGACATCCCTTGAGAACGTAAACGACCATCGCTCTACCCGGATTACTTTTTCTATATTTATATGTCAATTGATTTCTACAGAAATATATTGCTGTGGTCTCCTGCTGTATTCTACACGATTTGAAATTCAGAGTTTTACTACTCTTGGACTGGTTATCAGCTAAGGCTAGAGAGCCCAGTCTACCCTGAAATTTAACCCTCGTTTATGGTGAGAAAGGACGAAATTAGCCCTTCCCAACCGTATTTATGTGGATGTGAACACAGGAGGTAAGAAAATTATAAGTAAATAAAAATTATATATTAATTGTTTGTGGGTTTTGTCTAACATAATCGCCTTCTAATCAAAGTGACAATATTTTGACACAATTCGGATAGCCATGATCATTGTCACGACGAGTGAATGTTGGTAAGATTTTCTTTACTCGAAACTTTGGGGTAAAACAGACTGGATGAAGGGTATAAGTATGATCAATTATTTTTAGAGGGATTTGTGAGTCCTTTGATATTCGGTATCACAAAAAAAGTTCGTTTATAAGGTGGATATTGGTTGCAGTCTGGTGAAAGTCTGTTAGTGATAGTTTTGAAGATAGATCGTGCTAGGCGTAACAGTAATATTAGAAATAGGTCAGTAACAATCTACTATGGTTTTCTCGACCCTAGGTCATAAATATCATTAGCCGATGACCTCTTACGTACACCTTCACGCTGTTTTCTCCGCGGTAGCCACATTTGTCCCGTCAAGAATGACTGATTTCTCCGCAGTAACGTCTTTTGTTTCGTCCTCTCCTACACTCCTATCTGCTTCTAACTCAGAAGTGTCAACTTATATACTTTTAACCATACTCCGAGACTCTGGCGTGATCATTGGTTTCGATTACCATCAAAAGTCTCTTTGTGCCGATTATTTTGATTGGCCAAAATTATTTTGTTTCCGGCGTTCCTTTCTTTTTCATCTTTTTTCTTTTATAACGGAAGTTAGGCATGGAGCCTCCATGATTTTTGCTAGTTTTCAGTCACAAATATTTACTCTCGTATCCTACAAACATCCGACGTTTTTCGGGTTGAGTCTTTTCTTTTTCTCCTCTTTTTATTTCCTTCTCGTTAGTTGAGAGAAGTATAAAAAGAGAAGTTCAGAGAGAGAGAGAGCGAGAAAGAAAGAGATAAGGGCTTTGAAGGGAATGCCTTTTTTTAATTTGAATTCTTTTATTTTTGTTTATATTTTTTTTATTTTATCCTATATTTATCTTGACTCAATACACGGCAGTGAAAACATTAGATGATGAATATAAAGGAATGCAAAACTAAGCGTTTGATTGAAAAGATTAAATGTAAGAACAGGCTGTGTACAATATTAACGTTGGATAAACAGTCGTTCGATTTATAAGATAAACATAGAAGACAATTATTTTTCGAGATTAACTTTATTCAACAACATATTTATCTTTTACTTTGTTGTTTTTTGTGATGTCAGCGAATACTCATTGCCACTTTTGTGATGTCAACGAATTATTTTTCGAGATTAACTTTATTCAACAACATATTTATCGTTTTTTTTTTGTTGTTTTTTGCGATATCAACGAATACTCGTTGTCACTTTTGTGATGTCAACGAATACTCGTTGTCACTTTTGTAATGTCAACGAATACTCGTTGTCACTTTTGTAATGTCAACGAATATTCATTGCCACTTTTGTGATGTCAACGAATACTCGTTGTCACTTTTGTGATGTCAACGAATACTCATTGCCACTTTTGTGATGTCAACGAATACTCGTTGTCACTTTTGTGATGTCAACGGACACTCGTTGCCACTTTTGTGATGTCAACGAATACTCGTTGCCACTTTTGTGATGTCAACGAATACTCGTTGTCACTTTTCGTAATGTTCGTCTATAGTAGAGACTTTGTAATCGCAGATTCAGCTATAGTAACGCCGTTGAACAATACTGGTGTCTGATGCCTACAAATATCACTCAAACTAATAGTACTTGCTCGATAATACTCGCTCAAATAGTGACCACCGTATAGTGATCTGAATAGCGAACCTGTATAGTGATCAGTATATAGAAATAGTATAGTGAATAGAGTAGAGAATAGCGGTCCGTATAGTTATAGAGGATAGAGTAGAAATAGCGATCAGTTCGACGCCAGGCTAATTCCCATATACATTTCCTCTATGATCACGTGATCCATTTAATTCAATAATGGTTTGTTTGTTCACTGGCTATCTAAGTTCAAACTCAAGTGTCGGCAGCGACACTTTATTCCTATATCACATGCTTCTTCCCACTAACTTCTGCCATCTTTCAGCCAACTTCGTATTTCCATCCTCACAGAAATTTTGATCTTTCTCAGCCATCTTTGGGTACATCTGACAGTCATCCAGGAATTTTATAAGAGAATTCTTTAAAGACTAAAACAAATAATCATTTAGTTTTCCCGCTGTTACAATTTTTGACTAATCACAAAAGAAACAGACTATCTTATATTTTTCTTATATAGCATTATACCTCTTCTCGTATCTAATTCCGAACCGTTTTCGTCGATTCCTACCTTCAACTGGTCAAATTGGAATCAGTACTTGTTCGAATCAGTCGAACTCATAGTAAATAACTTATTTTCGACTTTCACCATACACATAGCATCAATCTTCTTTCAATGAAAACCGGCCTTTAGTATGATGTGGGGGTGAATTTCCTCTACTGTATCTTACATTTCACATGTTGTACAGTATTCACTTTTCATCACCTGTAAAAATTTTCAACAGAACATTTTCTTTACTATAAATATTATTGCAGTGTTATTGGTCCTGACCTGACATCTCGACTTCAATCACTTTCCTGCCTCCATGATTTGGCTTTCCTGTGCTTTTTCTATAAATAATTTTACGATAATTGTTCTGATGAGCTTACCTAGACTTTATGAATTTAAGCGCAGTACCAGAGTGACGGCAAGGTTTCATCATTCTATAGTTGAAATGGCGGCTAGATGTAACTGTAAGTTTTACTCTAACATTTTCATCTCCCTCTCGTGAAATCTCTTCCGGCTTATTGCTTTCTAGTTAACTTTGATCGTCAAAAATTTAAATGCAATATCAATTGTTATCGTCTGACTTCTTAATCCAAGTTTTTCTGTCGCCCTCTCTTCTTCATAGTGTTTTTGTCTCATATCCTCTCACACTCTAGTAAACCATTGCGACATTGCTTCTGGTAAAATGGTTGGAAGAGATAGCGAATCGTACACAGAAGTAGGATCCAGTCCGTGTAGGGGAGTTTTTCCCTTCTTTTTTCTTGCTTACGCCATGCACAAGCCACACATCAAACTGATCAATATAACATAGTTATTTTAAAATATTTTCGGATCTTAATTAATATATTTTGAGTATGTTGGCTATTTATTGCATTGTATTTTTTAAAATATATGCTGCAAGCACAATCGTTGCATTTATTAAATATGTCAAACTTGACTTATGACTGAAATAGTTATCAATCTTCTGAAAGTTTCCAGAGTCTCGGGTTCTATCTCTTGCGAAAATTCAAGATTGAAAATGCTGATTTTCTCCACAGGCAGGCTTTTTCAATAAAACCTAAAATGTAAAGCATTGCTCATGGATGTCAGGTGTGGTTTGGTTTATTTTGTTTTACGGCATATCAACCTAAATGCCGACAAGATTTTGTAGGATAGTTGCGTATGAATAGAATATGTATTCTTTGTGTTCTAACCTAGGGAAGATTACTGAAGAGAATGATTATACGAAGAGGCAGATAGTTTGACCAGCACAGCTAAAGACGAATCTCCAACTGCAGGATATGTATCAACCGCTCCACGCGTTCAGATGTGGCACAAGGCCGAATTTAATGTGGGTATGCAAGCCCGTAGGTTAGGCCAAAAATTCCCCGTAGACTCCGTATAAAACGAGGTAGCTGTTTCCCGAGACGAAACTCTACCCTTCGACATAGCGTCGTCTGGGGATCCTCTCTGTCCGGAGGCAGAGAGTTTGACCAGCACAACTGGAGACGAATCTCCGACAGCAGATCAACATACAGTATCTACTACTGTATTTATGTGAATGGGGACATACCCATTATCGTCCGTAGGTATGCTACAACACTTTGTGTTATGGGACCTTACCCATAATAACATAATGGACTATTCCATACGTAATAAATACTGCGCCTCAAGAGAAAGCAGGGAGTTCAGTCTGAAGTCTGGAGTGAGGTCCGTCAGGAGTCAGTCAGAGCGAGTCACTCAGTCGAGTCAGAGGCAGGACGAAACAGAGTCGCGTTCAGACAATTACTACTAAACCTGATTGTTCGTACTAACACTTTCTACTTCTCTGTATATATTCCTGTTTGTAATATATCTGTGTTATTTCATATCCGTGTTCGAGTTCTTCTTTATTGGTTCTACCTTGGACTATCACAGTGGTACAAGAAACCGGACCATAACACTTTGTAAAAATTCCGTTTGTAGATTAGGTTTCATTGACGTATTTTTGTAAAGTGGGTTTTTGTCGACAGTCAAATGTATTGGTCATAATGTTTTGCTGGTATTTGTACTAGAAAAATCTATTTTTATACTTGCATAGCGTTTTGACCCGAGTTTGGTGTTAACTATTTGCCCATAGCTAGGACGCTGCTCCCACCCCGGTTCAGAGGTGGTTACACGCTCCTCAAAACCTCCTGATCAGATATATATATATATATTGATATGTCCCAGAAAGGGATATATTTGAACGAAGTAGCTAAGTGGTTTTGGCTATTATAACCAAGTAGAATACGGTAACAATAATCGACTGGTACGCGTCGTAGTCGCAGGTAAGAAGTGTAGATCAATGGCGTAGTCCAATGGGCGTCGTTATAGTCTTAGCTCTCAGACTAAGGCTCTTGACTCTTCTACACGTCCGTCTGTATTTATGACGGACACCATCCAATCATATTCCAGTGAGGGGGAAAACAGGGGTACGCATATTCCATTATATCATATATATACTGCTTGCCTCATGTCTTCAGGATTAAAAAAATCCAGGCATAGGAATAAAAATAAAGAATACTCCGTTAAGAATTAACAAAGTCAGAAAGACATCAGTCGAAAAGAGTAATTTCACTGATTGCTTTTTTTTTTTTGTTTTTTTGTTTTGGGAAAATTGTTTAGTCATACGATAATATACAATCTAATCGCTCAGCGATATGAAAATTTTTTTTAAAATTGCAAAATAAAGAAGAAATTCAATAACTAACTTTACAGTTCCAAGCGGCTACAAACACGATCAAACGCATTCCTAACGAAGAATTGGTAAACAGTTTAAAAAAAACAAAACTAAAAGAAAACGAATTTCTCTAGTTTTGAACTTATCGATCGAAATCACAGAAATGTGGTTCTTTAATGAATTCCGAGTCTTTTTCAATGATGATTGGAAGCTCAGCTCTTGGAGAAGACTGAATTCTCAATATCTAAACAAGAAAAATGATGAAAAAATTATGAAATAACCTATTAAATGTGTTCTTCGTCTCAAAGGAACGCCACTGAGGTGTGTGCTTGATTCGAAGCATGAATGTGTAAACGATTCTTCCAGTTTTCAAAATCTACTGACATTAGACATGATGCTAATTTTATCATTAAAGAACGTTTTTATTCTCACCTGTTGTATGAGAAAACAGTCCATGAATTATTCGGTGACTGTCTTCATACAGTTACCTTGCAATCGCTGTGTATATCACATGGTATGCTCGTAAGCTTTACTGAGACATATGTCTGCTAATAAAATTTTTTTATCAAAATTCATATATATATATATATATATATATATATATATATATATATATATATATATATATATGTATGAATCATGGTAGGTTATTGATATTGAGTACTCTTTTTTTATTATAAATAACACACACACACACACACACACATATATATATATATATATATATATTACAGGTAATCGATTCGTTGGTATATAATCCGGGTGGATCCTAGTAATATTAATCATTAAAACTTATCCACAGAGAGCTCGATGTATTTATTATAAGAGAGAATATGTACTTTTACAGAAAAAAAACTCAAAAAATTCCTCAACATGGTACAGTCTATTTCAGCCCCGCTAATGATAGCCGCGTACAGAACGGCTTGAAATAGACTATATCATGTTGAGGTAATTTTTGTTTTATATATATATATATATATATATATATATATATATATATATATATATATTCCATCGATTCCATCGCTACATAAGAGTTATCATGTTTCAAAACAAGAGCCGAAAAGTAGCGATGGAATCATTTTTTTAAATAAATATTTATATTTATGCTCCACTTTTGTATCGAGGACTATTTTTTTTTAAATAATAACAAAAATACTAAAGAACTTTGGATTATTTACCTAACGAGTTCTTTCCTATTTTCTATATATTTTCCCACACACACACACACACACACACACATATATATATATATATATATATATATATATATATATATATATATATATATATATATATATATACTACAGCATGGCCCAGCGTTGCCTGTGCTTGATTCAAAAATCGTACGACTCATGAAGCAATCGCTATCACTTGACTTAAAATATTTTTGCCCTTCCTTGCCTTTAAAGGAGTGCCCTTTGCCGTGCTAATGTTGCTACATGCCTTACTTCTTGCCTATCTCACACTGCGAATTTTTTCTAAGCTCTATACTAAACATTAAATCTGTTACGAAAAAAGAACTAAACAAAATGAACACAAAAAAAGGACTTTAAAAAAGGACTCATAATTGGAAAAACCGAATGAAAAAAGAATGTTAACAACAAATACTTTTTCACACCCAACCCAGTTCTGCGGAATCAGAATCAACGTTGAGTTTAAGCAAGCGAATGAGCCAATTGGAGTAAAGTGCCATGCAGATTTAAATTCTTCCCACTTGTGACGAATGCAGTTATCGATTTTTTTGCATGCTAGTATGCTAGTTAACATTCGTGTCAGTCAGCTGTTGGCTCTCACGCTGGCCAATAGAATCTTTCTGCCTATTCGTGGCAGCCAGCTATAGGCTCTCACTCTGGCCAGTACAAAATGGTCGCAAACTACATGAAAACTGCTGTAGAAGCATGAAAAAATCGATTATTTCCGCTATCGATGGAAGTTGGGAAATGCAAAGTCAGTGTTGGCCTTTCCCGCTAACTTGGAGCATGTGCATGTAAATTTTGGTGCAAATCCGTCGAAAACTGTGGCCGTGCATTCGTTACACACACACACACACACACACACACACACACACACACACACACACACACACACACACACACATCCTGCCTTTTATAGATAGAGATATGACAAAATAGAAAAAGCTTTCGTGTAACACGTTTCGTCCTTAAAAATTTGATCGGACTAAATTCGTTTTTGTTGGCGAAACTAGACATGCGCAGGAACAACAGATGCTAGGAATTTTAAATTTTAAATTATTATTTTTTTTTTTATGTTTTGGGTATATTATCTATCAGATTTCATTTAGATATTTTTTCCTTTTGTTTCCATCAGTTTTGGTATTAGATATTGCACACTATGTTAATAGATCTGACAGGAATGGTGTAATTATGGAAACAATGAATGTTCAAGAGATCTTATTAAAGAAAAACTTGCGCTTTTTTTTTCTTAATAAGGTTTCTCGAACATTGAGGCCGGTAGATGAAAATGAGTAAATATACTGTTTAATAAATAAACGAAGCGTCTATTCAAATACGAGTATCCACTGAAGATTAGAAACCACTCAGTTTAACTCTGAGTCCTTGGCATTTCGAAGAAATACAATTGATTTCCTCAATTCACAAAGTTTTAGACACATTTTTAACTGAATCTAAAACAAAGATTTTTAAATTCACAATTTTTCGTGTTACTTTAAACTCAATATAAGTTAAAACTTTTAAAATGACTATTTTTTTTCAGTTATTTAAAATTTGAATTTTAACCGTCCCCTTCTCATCCTGACACAAATCCCAATGGTGGATGTTCAAACACCAGATCAAAGGCAGTTTTTCCAATCCCGGGATCATCCTGATTCCAAATAGGTATAATATTTATGTACAGCAAGTGTGGACCTAGTTAGAGCGGTTTTAGACACACGGACGGTCAGACCGAATTTGTCGTCTATTTATTAGAATACGCTTGGCTTGAAAGAAATATATAAATACATTGTGATGTTTAAGAGTGAACAGAATTTAGATTTCTCTGTCAATGAAAAAAGGTTCCTGTCAATGTTACATCTGACAATGAATCTTCTAGATTCATTGTCAGAGAAATTCCTAAATGTAACTTCTGTCCACTCTTAAACATCACAGTGTATTTATATATTCCTTTCAAGCCAAGCGTATTTTACCATAGTTCAATTATCTCATTAAAGAAATGTACATCTCTCGTTGGCGTTTTTCAGAGTCTATGCCCGCTAAAATTATTTTGGTATTCAAAACGTAAACAACGTAATTTTCTTGTCAATTAAAGGATTGTTTTTCATCCGACCTTATTTTTTTTAAGTTATTCACGTTATATTTAGTAAGGTACATGTGTTTAAGTAAACATCCCCAATTTTGCATTTCTTTTTTTAACAGTAAATTAATGTCTATCGGCCTAGAGTAAGACTTTTTGCTCTCACTCCGATCATCCAAGCAGCTACCTCTGAAACCTAACCAGGTGCTGGCCCAACCTCGTGCATGACGAATTATTCAACTTCTCTCCCACTGCTCTGACGATACTTCCCTGGAAAGTGATCGGTCGAACTACATTCCCTGGTCTCGCCGAGGCAAGCCATCACAGCAAGAACACTCCATGCCACTTACATAGCAGTGAACCACCCACATTCCTTTCGTATTCCACTGGGGTGAAGTAATCTCCCCTCGGGAAGCTTCTTCCCACGAACCCACTGCCCTGTGGAACCGACTCTCCAAAAGGATGTTTCCCCGATCACTACAAGCTTAACCTGTTCAAGACTCGGGTTAACCGTTATCTCCCATTCTTATACACATAAATGTCCTCCTAACGTAACCCTCTAGCTCGAGTGGCCCCCGAGCCTTGTAAATGGTAAAGGTTACTTTTTTTAACGAGATGAGGAAGAAGGATTTAGAAAAGTGAACCATCAAAGAGCATACTGAGGGAGAGAGACGGAGAGAGACGGAGAGAGACGGAGAACCTCTGAGCTAACACACTTGTTTGCATAGATGGTAATTGGGCGGTGGAACCCGTTAGCTTTGGTCAAAGGGTGAAAACTGCGAAGAGCCACAAAAGATAAAAAGTTGTGAAGAGCGATGATCACCTATGTCCCAAGAAACACGGCACACAAAAAAAGATAGATAGATAGATAGAAACAGAATGAGATAGATAGATAGATAGATAGATAGATAGATAATACAGAATGAATAGAGATAGATAGATAAATATGGATAGATAGAAAAACAGGAATAGAGATAGATAGATACAGATGAGATAGATAGATAGATAGATAGATAGAAACAGAATGAGATAGATGAGATAGATACATAGATAGATGAGATAGATAGATAGATAGATAGATAGATAGATAGAAAAACAGAATTAGCTAGATAGATAGATAGATAAATAGAAACAGAATGATATAGAAGATGAAACAGAATGAGATGGATAGATAGATAGATAGATAGATAGATAGATAGATAGATAGATAGATAGATAGATACTAGATAGAAACAGAATATAAAAAAAATAGATGAGAATAAACTGGGAGAGGTTTCAATCGTGAACGATACGAGACTGAAAAATTAATTGGCTGACTATGACGGAAGTGATACTAGATCTGTTTAGATGCGTTAATTTCAGCCCTTCCTATTAATAAATGCATTGTTTCTTTCCAGTTAAACTGTTCAACGGTGACTTTTTATCCATTTGGTCGAAACATCATCAACAGCATTATATAAAGGCATCATCATAACGACACTCGTTCCCAGTCAAGTGTTTTTTCATGTTGGGCAACAGATGATAGTCAAATCCGGAGAATAGGGATGGTGATCAACTAGTTCAAAACCACACTAGTGCACAGCAGCCAGTTTTATGTTGTTATTTAAAAAGAAAAAAAAAAACTAACAAATTAAATTAAAATTTAATTAAAACCAAAATCTTCCGAACCTTCAGTATTCCTATTGCTTTGCTCTGACAATTTAGCTATTTCCGATGGAACTTTAATAGCAACTAATTAATTAATTAGTTAATTAATTAATTAATTAACTGGAGTTTTCTTTGCCCGAAATTGATTCTAGGAGTGAGTATAAAGGCTATTCTTGCTTTGGTTTTGCTATTTATTAAAAAATTTTCCGCATTATACAACGGTACATATTTATTTAGGCGACCTTAAAAAGATTACTTCACTTTCGACGCACTCATTTCCACCTTGCAAAATTCGATTAAATCAGAGCATTAATCTTCGCATCTAGGTTCCATGGAGAACGTCATCATCGGGTTAGAGATAACAAGCGGGAAAAAATGAATAAAGAAAGACGAAGTGAGAGAAACAGAAAGGAAAATAATGGAAGGGCGGCTTTTAAAAAAGAAAAAGAGAAAAAAATAATGAAGCGCTATTTTTTTTTGTTTTTTTTTTTTTTTTTTTTTTGGTTATCATGAAAATAGAGAAATGAAAGTTTGCAATGCTAATAAGGAAAGACAAAAAGAAGACAAACAATGAAAGGAGCTCGCAATTAGAGATTTTATAAAGGGCCCATGATAATAACGAGAAAGAGGGAAAGTTATAAGCATGACATGAAAAATGTGTACGAGTTTATAGAAGTACAGCGATACGTGCGTTCATGATAAACGATCGATTGGCAGAAAACAAGGGGCTAAACAAAGAAGATAATTTGAGTAATTTATGTCGTGAGGTACGAGATAGATAGATAGATAGATAGATAGATAGATAGATAGATGCATGCATACATACATATATAGATAAAGACAAGAGATAGATAGATAGATAGATAGATAGATAGATAGATATAGATAGATAGATAGATAGATGCATGCATACATACACAGATAAAGAAAAAATAGATAGATAGATAGATAGATAGATAGATAAAGAAAAAAGATAGATAGATAGATAGATGAATAGATAGATAGATAGATAGATAGATAGATAAAGATAAAGAAAAAAGATAGATAGATAGATAGATAGATAGATAGATAGATAGATAGATAGATAGAGAGATAATAAAACAGATAAATCGATAAAGGAAACAGTTGATAAGATAGATAGATAGATAGATAGATAGATAGATAGATGGATAGATAGATAGATAAAGAAACAGTTGATAGATAGATAGATAGATAGATAGATAGATAGATAGATAGATAGATAAATTGATAATAGATAGATAGATAGATAGATAGATAGATAGATAGATAGATAGATAGATAAAACAGATAAATCGATAAAGAAAACAGTTGATAAATACATACATACATACAAAAAAGATAGATAGATAGATAGATAGATAGATAGATAGATAGATAGATAGATAGTTGCGAAAGGGGTTTTATTAACACAATCCCGAAAAAATTAAATTCTGACTGCTGGGCACTTGGTCAGATATTAGGAAGTGGGTTTAGCTGAGAAATTCCCCCCCCCTGGACTGAACGAGTAAGCAAGAAGGAGGTCTAATAGAAAATGGCAACAGAAAGAACACGTTTACCTAGAATCGGGAAAAGTGACCTGAAATTCTTTGGACACGTAATAAGGGAGAAGGGCTTGGAAAACTTAACAATCACGAGGCATATTGAAGGCAAGAGAGACAGGGGAAGGCAGTGAAGCACTTAGCTGATGAGCTTCTGTGCATGGGTAACGAATTGGGGGAGATGCGGTAGGAAGGAAAACTGCTAAGAGCCAGAATGGGTATGACCTTGTAAAGACCCATGTCCTGAATGAACGCTGCCCATAAAAAGATAGATAGATAGATAGATAGATAGATAGATAGATAGATAGATAGATAGATAGATATGAACAGACTGAGATAGATATGAACAGATAGATAGATAGATAGATAGATAGATAGATAGATAGATAGATAGATAGATATGAACAGACTGAGATAGATAGATATGAACAGAAGATAGATAGATAGATAGATATGAACAGACTGAGATAGATAGATATGAACAGAAGATAGATAGATAGATAGATAGATAGATAGATAGATAGATAGATAGATATGAACAGACTGAGATATATAGATATAAACAGAAGATAGATAGATAGATAGATAGATAGATAGATAGATAGATAGATAGATAGATAGATATGAACAGACTGAGATAGATATGAACAGAAGATAGATAGATAGATAGATAGATAGATAGATAGATAGATATGAACAGACTGAGATAGATAGATATGAACAGAAGATAGATAGATAGATAGATAGATAGATAAAAAAGAAGATTAATAGACTGGAAGAGCTTTCAATAGTGAACGATGTATGACTGGGCTGAAATGTCTATAGGCTGACGATGAAAGAGTGATGCTCGAGCTGTGAAATCTTGTATGTGTTAATTTCAGCTTTTCCTGTTAATAACTGCATTGTTTTGTTTTTTTTTTGTTTTCAGGTAAACAGGCCAATGATTGTTCAACCAAGGCTATTCGTCCTGTTAGTCAAAAAAGCCATCAACAGAAGATATGAATTCGTCATTACTGTGATATTCGTTCCAAGGCAATAAATAGATTTATTAGAAATTCGCCAGGAAAAGAAAATTTGAATCATTTCTTATTTATTTATTTATTTATTTTGCGATTGAATATTGGATTAGCAATTTTTTGAGAATAACAATGATTTTTTTTCCAGTTACAAGATGTACTATTTAATCTATACCTAAGGGAGAGATGTACGCATATCTTCCCCATAGGTATTTGCGCGTAAACGAAAATAACGAACCCGAATGAAATTCGAATTGGGCACTCCGATTTCTTACTCATAACTGCTCTCCATTATACCAACTGTATTTTGAAAATACGATATATTTCATAATAGCAGTTGGCGGTCACAAGTCTAGCAAAAAAAAGAAGTAGACTGTGAAGGGTCTAGGCGCCTTTTTATTGGTTCATAAATTAACGAATCAGCAATTAACAAGGAGGCGATATTTCCTAAAAAGAAAAGGATTTTTTTTCTCTTCAAATTCGTCAGAGAGAAAGTTTGCCTCGTAGGGACACGTTGATCTGCAACTGTTAGGATTGGGGAGTTTCCTCACTCACTTTTTCCTCTCCATCACTAAAAAGTCGTCAGCAAAATCTCCCGACTAGGGGCAACAAAAGTAGCCAATACAGTCTATATACGTTATGCTATTTACCACTATGAAAAAAAGTTCTCCTTGTGAAAAGACGAATGATTTGGCTTTCAGTAAGAAACAGCGACAGCCCGGCTTTTGTATATTGACCTGAAAAATGTCGTGGAGATTTACGTAACGATATGACACTTTTCTCTACATGACAACAACAATATACCCTTTCGATCTCCTCTCCAGATATGATGTCGTGACAATGTACCACGAGTTAATTTTTGATTTTTTTTTAAATGATTTAAAAAAATAAAATTAAGCTTTTAGGCAAGAGTGAGTGTCAATCTCTCTACGGAGCAGGGGATCTTCTGGAATCGATTTGATGGAGGCTTCACGAATAGAATTTTTTTTTGTTTTTGTCTTTGTTTGATTTTGTTTAGCTATATATTAAACTCTATGAGTTATTTAATGCCGAAATCTAAATATTTTGAACATAACTTTTATACCTTCAACTACTGAAAAAATGTATTGCTGGTCATTTTTGACTATAAATATATATTGTTGCTCGTTTTATATATATATATATATATATATATATATATATATATATATAAAAGTGAACATAAAGTCAACACTTAGAGGCGACAGTCTGTTTCTTGCTATATGCAATCGTCAGGCCACCCTTGCATATAGCAAGAAACAGACTGTCGCCTCTAAGTGTTGACTTCATGTTCACTTTTATATTTACACACGCTCTATCTCTGATATTGAGCACTTTATCCCATAAATATAGCACACCTTAAGACTACATTTCTTCATATATATATATATATATATATATATATATATATATATATATATATATTTGCTGGTATTTTTACTATAAAAATGTATTTTATACTTTCATAGCTTTTTGATTTTTGCTGGGGGTGGGTAACTATTTCCCCATAGCTGGAACCCTAACAGATTCTACCACCTGGGACCTGGGAACAGCAGTGGTTCCACACTCCTCAAAATCTGCACTCACCCGATCTTTGCTGCCGGATGCAGTTTATCGTCATGCCTAGGACTCTCACATATAAAAAGCAACACAAAGAATCAGTTACATTGTTCGAAAACTCTCTTAAAATAATAATGTTTCTTAACAAAATTATAAACAGTGTATTTTATAAATATTCATTTTAGCGTAACTTTACGCTATATTCTGTTTTCTTGTTATTTGTGATTACTAAGTTTTAGTATGTGCGTAGGAATCGATAGATAAAGTTCAGATTCTAGTCGACGTCGTTGCGTTTACTTTCGTGTAAATATCAATGAGAAATATTTGAAAGCATTACTTTTGTCCCGCCAGCTATAGGTTAAATAGCAGATAAGATTGGGATTTCAAGCCTTGATTGGCAACCAGTCTAGGAAAATAGTAACTTTAAATTCAAAAACAGGATGAGCGTGGGCTAGCTTCTCCACATCATGAAGACCTAGTTGCTATAGAAAAACCGTAGCAGCAACACTAGCGTAGTGAAGCTGTGATCCTATGCTCTACAAGGGAGTCTAATGTCACCGAAAAGAGAAGTAAGATATGTATAACACAAAATTGAATTTGGAAGTGGATTATCTAGCGCTAGTATTCTAATTAGGAAAGGTTTGTTTTGGAAATCAGTATTCAAATTTATTACTTTATTTGGGCTCGAACATTGCTGACACTTACGGAAAAATACACTGCTATTTAACCGTTTACATAGGCCAGAAGATTTTAAACATATATTATCGATATTTTCTAAGCTTTCACTGGCACAAGGTCAATTTTTTAAGGTAAATGGGGCTAGGACGATTTCACTAATCTTTCTTTCTTTAATAATATACATAAGCAAGATATACACGCTACAAGATATAGTCGCTGTTCACCTCTGTCCCAGAGAGTATATTTTTGTAAAATATATTACACAAAATGGATGACAGAAAAGGAAATAGTAGAGACAGTAAAACGAAAAACATTGCTAAGTGTTAAAAAAGGATAGGAAGTGGGGGGAGAGCCATGGACACCCACGCTCTGAGGAACCAAAGCACAAAGAAGAAGAAGAAGAAGAAGAAGAAGAAGAAGAAGAAGAAGAAGAAGAAGAAGACATATTTTGTAAAATTTACGAATCAAAATGTTAAAAAAGGTCAATTACTTTTTCAGCATTATTTCTAATATAGTCATTTTTAAATGGATGAATGAAGTAAAATGGAATTTTTATTTCTTTTACTGAAGACTTTAACGTTCTATCCCGATAGATAAAAACTGACTGCATTACTGACATATATATATATATATATATATATATATATATATATATATATATGACATCACACATTATGAAATGGACAAAGTCCGACAATTATTTTAAGACATTTTTATGTTTATACATTCTTTTTATAGATGCAAATATTTAAGTAAAATGCTCTGTTAATAATAAACAGTATTAATGACATTTACCGGCCTGAATGTCCGAGAAAATTTCACAGAAAATATGCGTCCTCCGACAGGAATCGAACCTGTATCCTGTACGGAATCGTCATATAGCCTGATGTGCTTTTACCGATTGAGCCACAGAGAAGCATTTCGGTTAGCAAGGTCGATTTTACTGTTTTTAAACTACAATTCTCCATGATTTTCTCTCATACATTTATATCTGCTCGATGCGTATCCAAATGTAAACATATGACGCCACACATTATGAAATGGACAAAGTCCGACAAATATTAGATAGATAGTTTTATACCGGAACATACTTATTCTATTGTAATAGACTCTCCCACACATAATAAGTAGTAGTAGTAGTAGCGGCTGCCAGTTGGGGCTCAGTGAGTTGGTCGTGTCAGTCGATGTCGGACATTAAAGTATCAACCACCACAAGTAGATTGCTGCGTCATTAACTATTATATCAAGTTCCTAACGTTTTGTACGTCGAACCTATTTTAGGACCGACTTAGTGAAATACAAGCCTCCACTGTGAAAACTACTCTACAACAGATAGATAGATAGATATTAGCAGACTACGTCACAGATAGATAGATAGATAGATAGATAGATAGATAGATAGATAAAAGGTTTATAATTTGTGGTGGCTTAAAACCCAAATCCTACGCTTTAAATTAATTATCGATAGATTTGTTTCATTCAAATCAATGTTTGAGATGAAATTATTTTCAAAAAATGAATATTTAACAGCACATGTTATCAAGACGTCTTGTTACAACATTTATTGATTGGCAAATTATAGCACACAAGTATGGAATAATGAAGCGAAAATAGATGTTTTGCCAAAGCAGTTTGAACATAAATATTAATTACTGATCATTGTGTCATCATTATTCTGCAATTTCAGCAGCTGGAGGGGAAAAAAAAAGAAGAGAAAATCTCCTTTGTTTAAAGATAAAATAATGAACACATTTTGAAAGATAGTTATATTTTTTTCTTAATCTTAATTTTAATTTTTTTTTTTCAATACACCCCTGTCCATCAAATTATAGTATCTACTTTTGGGTGAAAGAATAACATTTTGTCTCTCGATTGTTTCTGTCTTCGGACAGAGCGCAACTGAAAATATCATTGGGAGATACCCGATCTCGCAAAATGGCTGTCCTCAGAAGTACCTCTCTCATTACCTTAAAGCAGTAATTCTCAATGGTCGTACCGCGACACACTAGTATGCCACGCGATCCTCTTAGGTGTACAGCGAAATATTGTCACGTATTACATATATATATATATGTCTGTGGAATTAGTAATGGTACAGTGTTAGTATTTAAATAAATGAATAAGTATTAAACATTTTTGAAATAATTATTTTCATTATTTTTCGATTATGCTATTTTAAGTATTTTGTTTTAATATTCATTTTTTTAAAAGTATTTTATTTTTATAATTTCACTTTTAAAAATTTTCCTTTATTTGAATAAAAGAAATAATCTTTTTCTCATATAAGTGTATTCAACACTCTTTGTATAATTCAAAATTTTAAAAAAAATTTGTATTGAATCATGAATTGGTAATGTCGAAGTTTCCGATATGCAACACAGAGCATTCGATTCAATAATTTCCCAGTTTTTTTAAATCAAAGGTTTTATTTTATAACATTTAAATGTCTACCTTTTAAAAATCTTGCTCAGTGAGCCGTGATATTTTCATTTGTTCCGAGTTGAGCCGTTGCTTAAAAAGGTTGGGAAACACTGCATTAAAGAAAGGAGGAGTCCGTTGCTGGTGTTGGGTCACTTTTGGAACTGGCCCGTGTGCACACGTTCGGGCTCCCCAAAATAAACTGACTGAGCGTGGATTGGCAAATATGTGTAGTATCTGCTTAAGGGTGAACAAAACTACATTTTATCTATCAACTGGGTTTTATCTTCGGACAGAGTTCGACTCAGTTGTGTCTTTGTCTTCGGACAGAGTGCAACTCGGTTGCGTCTTTGCCTTCGGACAGAGTTCGACTCGGTTGTGCTTTTGTCTTCTGACAGAGCGCAACTCAGTTGTGTCTTTGTCTTCGGACAGAGCGCAACTAAAGATACAGCTGAGGCTGGGCTATTTTTGGACCTGGCCCGGGTACACTGGCTCGGGTATCCACATATTAAATTGACCTTGTGTCACATCCTGCCAAATTAGGGCAGCAGGTAAATACAATCTGCCTTCGGACAGACTACATTCTCTGTCCCAATTTTCGAACAGAACACATGAAATAAGTGAGAGATGCATAGTCCCGGGGATTGCAACCCTGTGGCAGCACCTCCCTCGCTGCACTAAAGATGAATGGTCGATGGAATATCGACATGGTTTGCGGAGATTGGGCGATTTTGGGTCTTGGCCTATGTGCACGCGCTTAGGCTCCCCATTTTAAACTGGCCTTGTGTCATACCCCTTTACTGTGGGGAGACGAGTAAGTATCAAGTGCGGTATTCGTCCTCTTCATCTCTAATATTAATGGTAATAATATTATTATTTCGCATTCATCGCCCAAATATAGATTGCGACTCGTTATGCTTTTCTTCAATCCCTGGCCATCAGAACAGGATGAAAGTGTGGTATCTGTTCTTCTTATCTCTAAT
>CAHIKZ030001469.1:530000-580000 GCA_903632075.3 Acanthosepion pharaonis | reverse complement strand
TACAGCACCGGGCATTTCCAAACGGTCACCCGTCTAGATACTGACCAGGCTCGACGTTACTTAACTACGGTGATCGTACGGGAACCAGTTTTTTATCGGGATGTGATCGTAAGTGTTATGCAAATTGTGCAATTGACCCTTACGCATACATGTTGGTACATGTTGACTCATTCTTTTTTCCAATCGATATGTGGTTCGTTTTGTTTAGCCAGCGTCACACTGACATTTAATATGTTAACAATGGAACTAATATTACTAGGCAGAACATCAGTGGTTCTTCCGTATAGCCAGCGTCACACTGACACTTAAAATAGTAATAATAGAATTAATACACTTAGGCAGACCATCCTTAAGGATTGACTTCAACATTGTTTAAGGAAAGACAATACGTCAACTGGCAACCATATAACGATTTCTAACAGTAACAGCGATTTATTTAACAAACATTGGATTAACAACACCAAGCCACGATAATTGTAAATATACAGGCGAGATATTAGGAGCCAACAATTTAGGCTTATAAAATAATACAAGATTAACACAAATACAGGATTAAACAACATCGAGGGATTAGCCAAGTGTATGTAATCTTATCGGTCCTAACCTGGCATCTCGACTTCAGTCACTTTCCCACCACCGTGAAGTAACTTCCCAGTCTTTTCTATAAATATATCCATAGCAAGTGTTCTAAAGAGCTCTCCTCGTTAGATGGTCAATGATGTTAGTTCTCTGGTGGATGCGGGGCGCCTTTCTTTTCGGGTGTGATTTTCATATTTGCTGTTGTGTTTGAATGAGTGAAGTCCCGCATTGATTTCGTCCAGTTAACTGATGTTTCTGGAACAGTTAAGGATTGTGATGAGGTTATTACTAACACTATTTTCTTTAGTTTCTCGTAAGTAGTTTTGTTCATTTTTGTAAATATTCATTGGGGCTTAGATTTTTAAATTGTTATTTTATTCCCCTCTCCACACAGACAATAAATTTTACATATGGGAACTAGTTAGGATTTTCATAGAGACAATGAGGTACTATGGTGAATGCAGTAAGAAAGGTGAATAAGAATGAGTTGTTTTGGTGTTAGGAATATTGTAGTATGTTTGGGTCAGTGTTTGTGGCTAGCTAAGTCTAACGTTAAGACAGAAGAAGACCGTCCTTTTCCCCATTCCCCATTTTGGCCTTGTGCCACATTTTGTATTTTTACAAATGTCACTCTCCTCCTTGGTACCTAAACTGCAGGAATTTAAGCGTATTGCTAGATTGGCAATTAGGTCTCATCGTTTTATCATTGAAATAGCAAGATGTAATCGTCACTTCTATTCTACCAGTTTCTTTTCTTGCACTTCTTTACCTGTGGAATTCTCTCCTGGTTTCCTGCTTCCCAGTCAGCTACAGTCTTCAAAGATTTAAATGAAACCTCAATCGCAATTGTATGTCTCCCTGAAATGTGTTCTTTTATTGTCCTTTCTCCTCATTAACGTCTTCTCATTTTCTTTCATTCTCAGTTTTTTGCGTTTTTTAGAGGGGTTTTGTTAGCTATTTCTTTCCATACGAAACAAAAGGCGAACGATGCATCTTCATAACGTAGCAGTAATGCCCACTGCACATTATTAAAAAACAGATTCATCGGAGATCTTGCACCAAAATAGGACTCTCCAAGATTGAAAGCGAAGGCAACAGACTCTGCCGGAATTTGTACTCGATTCGGTCATTTATCTTCCTGTGGTCAGTTCCGTCACGCTATCCGTAGATAAACGGACCATTTTTAAAAGTACAACCCGATGCTAGCGTCTTTTGATCGATATGCTTTTTAACAGTAAATGTTGCAATATTGTTGAATAAGTACTTCCTATCGTTTGCACCAAATGTTTCATTTTACCCCTTTTTTTTCATTTTGGAACTGATCCAGGAGATTGTCCTCGATTTTGCTGGGCTTGGGTCGATACTCGACTATCATTTTTCAAATGTCGACAAAATGCAGTAACTCAAACATACGAGAGTATGGAACACCATTGTTTTATCACGTATCATATGATTTTCATAAAAGTGCAAGGTCAGGCTTGTATATGCCTTACTTACTTTACGCTCACTGTCAGCTTTGGTTTGTCCATTCGGAGACTTGTAAAATCGGAAAGAGTTGGGTATAATACTTCGTTTTACTTTGAATTTTTAAAATAAAGTATTGCCATTATATATATATATATATATATATATATATATATATATATATATATATATATAAATAAACATTAAGTCAACAATCAGGAAGCGACAGGCTGTTTCATGCTGGACGCAATCGTCAGGCCGACCTGACGATTGCGTCCAAGTCAGTTCTTGACTTCAATGTTCACTTTTATATTATATTTACAAACGCTCTATCTCTGATATTGACCACTTTATCCCATAAATATAGCACACCATAAAACTATATTTAGCCATATATATATATATATATATATATATATATATATATATATATATATGTGAAAACTTATAGAAAATAGGAAGGAACTGGTTGGGTAAATAATCCAAAAGTCTCTTAGTATTTTTAGTTATTATTTTTTAAAATAGTGCTCGATACAAAAGTAGAGCATAAATATAATTATTTATTTAAAATATGATTCCAAAACGCTACATAAGAAGTCTCATGTTTCAAAACAAGAGCCGAAAACTTCAATATAATTATTTAAATTAAATTGAGTTAAAATAAGCTCTGTTTCATCTTCAAGCGAAATTTTTTTGGATTCCAAAAAAATTTCGCTTGAAGAATAATTTAAATAATTATATTGCTCTGTTTATATATAAAAGATCTTTACAGAAATAAAAGTTTGAAGCTTTTTACCAGACATGGTTAAAATCGAGCATTCAAATTTTCAGGCATTTTAAGCAAAAAAGATTTAATTTAAAATAAAAAAACACAGAAATGTAAGATGGAACAAAAAAGAAGAAATATGACACAAGGAACTAGTGGTCTTGTTTACAAAGGAAAGGATAGAATTGAGTCCTTTTCAGGCTATTTTTCCCAGCAATGGATTGTTGTCATTGTTTACGAGTTTTCTGTGACAATATCAGTATTGATCGATGGCGTTGAATCTAAAAAGTCTCTACTACAACGAGCATTACAGAGTTTCAATAGACATTCAAAAGTGAAAACTGAGATATCAGAAAAGATGCATGGCCATGGAACAAGAACAATTAACTGAAATTCTAACGTATTTTTTTTTTGAAATGTTGTGAAATATCTGGAGCCGATAGGTATATGACTAAATGACTGCTTCGCCTCTAAGTGTTGACTATGTTCACACTCTATCTCTGATATCTTATATATGTTTTGCGTGTACTGAAAGTTGTTTTTCCTTCAATTTTTTCAACCCCTGATTTCAGACAAAAGATCGCAGTCTTGAACATCTAATTTTTTAGCTCCTTCCATAAATTGTGCTCATCTGCAACAAATCTTTACTAATGATCTGAAAGTGTTACAAGCAGGCAGAAACGGCGTTATAAAACACCAGATTGTGTGTGTGTGTGTGTGTGTGTGTGTGTGTGTGTCTGTTCGTTTTCTATATTGGATCAAATTTTTTTTTTATTACATTTTTAACCGATTTCAACAAAACTTCACAGGACGTGCTGTTAAATTCAAGTTACTTTTTTATGAATGGTTCTAATAGCGCCAAAAATTACAAAAAATACAATTGTTTTTTTATAGCAAATGATCGAAATCAATTTGAAAACACGATTACGAGGCATCAAGTTTGAGAATGAAAAAAATTCAATAAGGGGACAACTCATATCGAGTTATACTTATTATAAAACCAGGTTGTTGTGTGTGTGTTGTGTGTGTGTTTTGACTCATGTCGAGGATCAGTTTTCCTATATAGGATCATTTTTAACCGATTTCAACAAAACTTCACAGGACTGCGTAAAAAATACCTTGCGGTGGTTCTAACAGCGCCAAAATTTCCAAAACACAATTGTTTTTGCACGAAATCAATTGAAAACACGATTACGAGGCATCTTGAAAGAATGGAAGGGGACAATATGAGTCTATACATTTTAGCAATGGATTATAATACCCTGAGGTCTGGTTAAACCCAGAGTTTTGTTATAAAACAGTGTTGTTTGTGTGTGTGTGTGTGTGTGTGTGTGTGTGTGTGTGTGTGTGTGTGTGTGTGTGTGTGTGCGTGCGTGTGTGTGTGTGTTCGTTTATATATAGGATCGGATTTCCTACATTTTTAACCGATTTCAAATAAACTTCACTTTTTTTTGGCATGAAAACAACTCATATCATTGTTTTATTAAACCCATTGTTTCTTTATTCTTTATTTTTACATTTCAGAATGCTTTAAAATTCCATTTACAAGACAATTGTTTATAATAAAATTCTATTCAATCGGTAGACGCATAACGATTAGAAAACAATGTTTTGTTTGAGTTTGGGTTTGACCAATTCGTAAAAAAAAAAAAATAATTAAGACATGCGTGTCCTTCAACCTTAAACAATAATCTTTGTCAATTTTATTTTTCACTCTTTATGATGGTCGATGATCTCTTACTGTTACATCCCTGGGCAACGCCGGGCTCTACTACTAGTCGTTAATAAAAGACAGAAAGAGTGTAAATCAGCGATAAAGTGGCGATGGATTCGAGCCGTTTCATTTGTGAGAAACACACCGCAGATTTGGGAATAATACACGCCTATAAGATGGACTTATACTGGTTATGGCAGCAATACTCATTTTTTGGCCTAATCTGACTCTTGTAATGATAAAGCACAATAGAATGAGCCAGGTACTTTCTGGAACGATAGATTGAACTGAGCATTTTTTTTTCAGCATTTTCTTTTTCATTGAGAAATAGGAATATCGTGTAATGCTTTGGCATGTAAACTCGATGGTTTCCTTAAATATTTATGTCTTTCGCCAGATGTATTTCAGACATCTGCTTCCGATTCTTGGGGAATTATTTTCCAGAAAAGGACATTTTGGAAAATGCCATAAAATAAATTTATTTGACAGCTAGGAATTAAAATGATGAACATAATGTGTATTTTCATCATCATCATAATAATAATAATAATAATAATAATAATAATAATAATAATAATAATAGGTTTTCACGAATACAGCCCACACCTTACGGAGGGTTTTATCTATGTAAAATATGTTTGTGGTTTTTTTTGGGTTTTTTGGGGGTTTTTGTTTATAATTGGTCAGTGGAAAATGTCATGATGCTATTTCTAAACTTAGGTCTCTGGACGAGACCCGGAAAGAAATGTCTGCACATCAGAAATCAAAGGAAATAAAATAATAATAATAATAATAATAGTAGTAGTTGATGTTGTTGTAGTAGTAGTAGTAGTAGTAGTAGTAGGAGGAGGAGGAGGAGGAGGAGGAGTAGTAATGATAATAATAATAATAATAAAAAATACATAGCCAGAGAATTACCCAATAAATCCTTCTATGGTTTGCGTTTACATAAAATTCAAATAAAACAAAATAAAAACGTTCACTTTTCTGGGAAAAGCAAAGGCTACCATTTAGCTACTAGCATCGGAGAAAATCCCATTAGATTAAATTTCGAGATGCCGACGATAGGTTTACAAGAGCCGTCCTAATAATTTTATTCTTCGCTGTAACACTAAATCAATATTATGTTGATGGCGGCGATAAAATTAAAATCAAATAAATTAACTGACAATGCGATGGTAGCGGCATTACCATTTTAAACAAACCATCATTGCAACACTTGTTTCGTGACATCTGGTCTAGATTTGAATGAGAACATTCGATCGGGAAATTACAATTGAAATTTAATTATGTCCGTAAAGAGGTCATCTCATACAATGTCTGCAACCCGATTAGTAATAGTAGTTCTGGTCAACGCTATCAGAACTATAGGGAGAAAAAGACGTGGTTTAATGGTCAGTATATTCGTCTTTCAGGTCAATTACACCTGAAGAGTGAGTTCGATCCTCACTTGGTGCTCCTTACTCTTGGGATCGACCCACATCTTAGTTACGTTTATTAAATCAAAAAGGAACTCTCTTAATGTTTGTCCTTGTAGGATGTGTGCGGTCATGACGTTCCACAACTTCCTGTTTTTGTTGCTCTAAGTAACTTTTCACGCTTTACTTTTAATTTTTTTTTAATTCTTACTAAAATTCTTTATCTAAAGTATTCAAGATAATATTCAAAATTGGGGTAGCATTAGACTTCTATTATGTGATGTGTTCCTTCGGGACGCGGTCGAACATGACTCTCCACAGCTTTCTATCCTTCGTAATTTTAAGTAATAGTTGTTACCTTACTATCCCTCTCAGTTCTGCCATACATTTACACAAAGAACGGCCACTCCTCGAAATCTTTTTTTATTATTATTATTAATTTGATGACGCAATGATTTATTCTTGTTTTTACCGTCAGTAGGATAGGTTCGATGATATCGATTTCACCAATGATCTTCACCAGGTATTGAACTCGCACTGTCACTGGATCTAACCAACGCCATTATCCACTGTACCATGTGTCCTTAAGTTCAATACTTGGTTAAGGCAGTGAGGAACTTGGAGAGGGGAATTAAAAGGAGATAACTAACATCCATTAGACATGGCACGTGGAACTAGAACAGTCTAACCCAGCGAGCGAAATAAAGGGTCCTGTTTGACATTCCAACCACCTGAAGAAGGCCGGAGCGTACCACGGCCGAAACGTTGTGATAAATATAGCAACAAAGATGAGGACAATAGTCCGAATAATATAAATAGTGTGCATAACACCTCATCTCAGAAATATAGACAGATACTGAAATACTTCGCGTATGGATCACTTATAACAAATTAAGTATAGGAGAAAAAGAAATTGAACATAGTTTTGCCCAAAACTGCATGTTTCTACGAAGTCAAAATATCAACCTGAAAACTCGAGTCATATTCGGAAATAGCTTAGTCAGATCAGCAGATTCATATGGATGTCAAGCATGGTACCAAACCTATTCAGGAATATCTAAATTGTCAGTTGTATACAACCACTTCCTAAGATCAATGGTGAAAAAAGCTTTGAACAAGTAAAGTAAGATCTTTGAACATTGTGAACTGGCGCAACAGATTCCCAAACAAAGAACTGTACCAAATAACAGAGACCAAATTAGTTGAGGACTACCAACAGCAGCAACAACTAAAATGGATATCACACGTAACTCGAAGAGAAAATAATCACATAATCAAGATGTTGACATTCCACACTACTTCAACTAAAAAGGTTAGAAACTAAATTCAAATCAATATTGGGACAGCTATTGGACGTGAGAAAGCTGCCTGAAAATTGTTTTAATAGAAATATTTTATACATTTCAACCGAAAGCAGTGCTAGCTATTTAGTCATTGAATGCCAAATATTTCCTTGGAGGGAAACGGCTAATATTACCGTCATCGTTGCCATCCCAGGACTGAAGGAACTCCTCGACAAGGTAGTAAAAAAAAGAGAAGTGATTTTATATATTAAATTAATTTTATTATTATTATTTTATTTTTTAATATTTTATATTGATTAATTTATATTAATATGTTAATATTTTTGAATATTTAAAATTAATATTATTATTCTTTATTAATATATTAAATTAATTTATATAATAAATTATACTCTTTATATAACTTTCCTTTATATATATTCCTTTCTTTATATATCCTTCTGAGTTTTCATTCAATTTTTACAATGAAAACATTTGGCAGAGTAAAAGGGACGCTAATTTACATGGCTTTGGTCTTATTTTCTGCTAGTTTTAGGGTTTTTTTTGTTTTTAGTATTTTAATATAATATAGATTACTATAGATATTACAATTCTCCGTTGTAACAACCGTTCCGAAGTGAAATTTCTCTATGGACTACTAAAATATTAGGTTGTCCCAAAAGTTTGTAAACACTTGCAAAAAATTGAAATTTTACACGCCAAGTAATAACAAAAACAACAAAAATTATTCCTCAAAATAAAGACCATCATTTTCCAAGACTTTCTGTCATCGATCTGCAAGCTTTCGAATCTGGTGAAAGTACCATTCAGCCGGCTTCGAATCAAAGAATTCTTGATACGCTTCCTCGACTTCATCAAACGCGTCGAATCGGCGGCCCTTCAGAAAGTGTTGCATTGAGCGGAAAAGGCCGTAATCTGATGGAGCACAGTCAGGACTGTAGGCTGGATGTGGCAGAACCTCAACGCCGTCCAGCTCTTCAAACTTGTCTTTGGTCTTCCTGGCGGTGTGTGGCTTGGCATTGTCCTGCTGCATCAAAGCGGGCTTTCGGTTGATCAGAGCCGGGTACTTTTGCTTCAACTTTTCGTAGACCCGCTCCAGTTGCTGACAGTAAAGTTCAGCACTGATGGCACGACCATTCGGAACCAACTCAAAATGCACGATTCCTTCAAAGTTCCACCAAAGGCACAACATGACTTTCTTGCCGAATCGATCTTGTTTTGGCACCGACGGTGTCTCTTGCCCTTTCTGAACCCATCGCTTGTCTCGATTGTGCTGGATCAGATAGACCCATTTCTCGTCCGATGTCACAATGCGCTTCCAAAAACGCTCGTCCAATGGATTGCTGAGAAATTGACGGCAAATTTCAACTCGTCTGTTGGCTTGTGCTTTCGGTGAGTTCGTGCGGATCTTGGCGCGGCTTTTTGTGAACAAAATCAAGTTACTTCAAGTGTCGGTGAATTGTCGATTTGCCAACTCCAAAGCTCATCAGCCAATTCTCGAGTGCTCGATGAAGGCGCAATGTCCAACCCGGTTTGCAAGTCTCCATCATCCAACTTTAACGGCCGTCCCGAACGAGGCTCATCTTCAAGACTCATGTCGCCAGAATCGAAACGCTTATACCACTTTGAGATCGCCGCATCTGCAATTGTTCCTTCACCTTCGGCAGCACAAATCTCTTCTTCTGCTTTTCTGGTTGAAAGACCTCGCTTCCAGCAGTAACGAATCAAAACTCGCAGCTCAATTTTATCAATTTCCATCTGGAATACAAAGATGAAGATCACTATAGCAATATAAACGCAAAAAAAAAAACAATTAAATAAAAATTTTAATGAAATAATTTTTTTTCAAAATTATCAAAATTAACAATAAAGTAAAAAAACAATTAAAAAATGCATAAAAATTCAATTTTTCGCAAGTGTTTACGAACTTTTGGGACGACCTAATATTACTGTGGACCCCCAATTTGCTATTTTTATTGGGTGGGACCCAGTAATGTCGCATGGACTGCCGGGGTTAATATGGATCCTGATTGAGAACATTTTCTTTAGAAAGAACTGGAAGCCCAATATTAAACAGGAAACAAGGAATAAACCTCTACTCCTGTTCAAAACACTGGGGAGAAGTGTGAACCGATCTTTTGAACAGGTATAGAAATTTATCCCATGTTTCTTGTTTAGCCGATTGCGTCTTGTTTGGAGTGAGTTTCGACTGGGCAGTGAATTTGATCCTCACAGGGTGCTCCATATTTGCGTCCTTGTGCCACATCTAATCCATACTTAGTAAATCACTATTTACATCAGCCCATTTTAATTTACCAACAAAAAAAAAAAAAACATGTACATGCAAAACACCTCCAATCAATTAAGATCAAAATCCACGAGTCATGTCTATTATAACATCAGAGCATTTTTTTTATTTCTTCATATTTTTTTTTAATTCATTTTTGCCTCCATCTTCTTTTATTTCCCAAATTATCCGTTTTTTCTTTTTATTCTCTCCCCACCCTCCAGATTCCTGTTTCTCGGGTCCCTCCTTGTCCAACATTCTCTTCGACTCCGTTGTCCACTTCCTCTACTTTTCTTCCTTCTTAACAGCGTTGTTCCTCGCATAGACGTAATAAAAATCCAAATAAAACCAATATTAAAATAATGAGTTTATTACCTCAGAAATATCGCTTCTAATTGGTTCTCCTATCAGACGCAGACATCTAACGAATGTAAAACAGACGTTTGAGACGGGCAAACGTGATGCGATAATGATGACCAAATATCGGCGGATCGCTCCATGATGAGATTTTGAGTTCAATTTTGACCGAAGTCATTCTTTATGTAGAAATCCTAAGAGGGCAAGTCAGCTTATGAAAGACAGTAATCCAATCAGCCGAGATAGGAAAACGTGAATATTTTCGTAAAGTATCCTAATCGAAATGCCAGACTGACAAGTGCATGAGTCGATACTGTTAATTAGTCGACTCTCTAAGTTCAAAACACCGACTTAGACATAATTATTTTCTTTCTATTCTTTTTCGACATTACAGACGTCGTCTGATCTGCAAGGAGGTCATCTTTATATTTTAAAAATATAGACTCAACTACTATTGTATATGTAACAGGCAGGCATGTTTACAACAGTCAAAACTCATACAGGAGGTAGTGAAGGAAGGCAAGAAGGAAGGACATAAGCATCAATTGCAAGAAGATAGAATGCATAGTTGCCAGCAAAAGGAAAAGCACAATATGCAAATTACAAATTCGAAACACCAAAATCAAACAAGAAAAGCAATTTAAATATTTGGGAAGATTTTAACAAAGGGCGGAAAGTGTGACACCGAAATCCCAAGGTTCTATTGAATAGGGTAATATGCCTTCCAAAAGCTAAGCAAAGTATTAAGAAACAGAAAAAATTCATGAGAAACAATAAAAAAAGTACTGAACTATGTTTTTTTTTTTTTTGTTGTTTGTTTGTTTTTTTTTTAAGCATTTCACCCCAAGCAAGGCGGGAGTGCCACTAACCCGCAAGGGGTTACAGGGAGTAGTAGCAAGAATAAAGAGGCGTGATAGATGAAAGGATGAAGAAAAGGACAGGGGAATTAGATCAAGACATCTGGAGATGTCGATTGACATTGCATTTGAATATTTGTAGATTATAGCTATCAGGGAAGCAATTTATATATATCAAGGAAGCAATATCGTGGGATATACTCTATATAGCAGTGAATGATGGACAAGCTCCTCAAACATAAAGACTTGAAATAAAAAAAAAGTTTTTTTTTGTTTGTTTAATGGCATATCAACTCCTTATGGGTCATTTAATGCCAAAACTTTATATACTTCTGAGGTTTTGGTATTTTTTTCTCCAAAAATGTACTGCTGGTAATTTTTTCCAATTAAAGTAGTAGTAGCTTTTTTTAAATATTTTACTATGAAAATTTATTGCTGGTAAGTTTTTCTCATGTGATTTTTTATTTTTTATTTTCATGTTTTGACCCCTGTTTGGTAGTTCACAGTTTGCCCATAGCTGGTAAACTAACAGGTGCTACCACCCGGGGGTCAGGGTGGACCTGGGAAGAACAGTAATTAGGAGGTGGTTCCACGCTCTTCAAAAACTCCCGATAAGATCCCTGTCTGTAGATATATTTCGCTTCCGATGCAGTTCATCGGCATACAAAGAACAAAAACAGAAAAGAGGTTCTACAGAAGGATGCTGAGGATACCAAGGACCGAACCTTTGAGCAACGACGAAGTTTTAGAGAAAATGGAAGCAATAACGAAACTTATACTTAACATCAGGATGAGACAGTTGAAATTTCTAAGTCACATAAAGAGGAAAGAGGGCTTGGAAAATCTGATACTCACAGGACAATATGAAGGCAAGAAGGACAGATAAAAGCAACATAGTGAGATTGAGTAAATGGATGGGGGAACAAGGTATAAGAGAAATAAAAATACATCATTTATTAAGAGCTACAAAGGGCAGGATATTGTGGAGAGCCATCATCGCCTATGTCCTAAAGAGACACGGCACAATGAAGATGATGGTGTTTACTGTCGCAGGGTATGCTCTGTGTAACCGAGCCGAACCTATTGTTTTGACATTAGTATTAATAAAGAATAAGCATGCAAAATTTAGTCCATTTCTAGAGGCTAATTGCTTAACGCATGCGCAGTTAGCATAACAGCTACCGGCGCGAAAAGTGAAATCGACAAACCGAATCTAAGTTTCGGATTCGTTTGATGCCTTCCCTTCGCACTAATACTCTTGTAAAATACATAAATCCCTCGTTTCTGTCCCCTATGTATGGGTTAAATAGCAGGGTAGTCCGTATCTAGGCGGATGGCAGCAAATCTAAGGGGAGGATTATTCTTAATTCAAAACTCCGAAAAAGGCAACAGGAATCCACTCCATTAATCTTTCTCACAAAGGCATGACAATTTATGTGTATTAAAAAAACGGAAGCTGTGGAGAACCATGATTACCTAGCATTTAAATGTTTATTGTACGCAATAAAAAAAACATTATATTATTAGCAGTTTTAATGAAAATGCAAACATATGAACGTTAAATCTTACGACCATTTCACGTTGTAACACCGGTTCCCGTACAGTGACAGAAGTTAAGCAACGTTGAGCCTGGTCAGTACCTAGATGCGTTACTGCTTGAGAATATCAAGTACTGTAAACTTGGATGTGCGGGAGGTGTAATAGATAACTACTGGGAATGAGAAATCGGAGAACCGAGTTCTAATTCCAGTTGGGATCCTTATATTCACTTACGCGCAAATACGCTTAGGAAAGGTATGAATCCATCCCCCCACACACACACCAGTTATGGTTGAACCTGTATCAGTAAAAATCATTATTATCTAAAAAAAAAAAAAAAAAAAAAAAAAAAAAATAATTCTTACAGTCTAAAAATACCTTCTGGTTTTAAATAGCCTGTCAGGGGTTGACAAGCCGTAAAAAATACTGACTCTCTCAAGTCAGATAGACTTCCCCGTGGAGAATAGGCACAGCTCTTGACACAGTAGGAATTATCTCTGTGTATTCTGTAACAAGTAGTTTCTTTCTGGGATGGAGTTGACCCCCATGCACAACCAATTTTGAATTCAGAGATCTCCGTATACTAAACTGGTTGACTACCAAGGCTGAAGAGCCCAATCTGTTTAAGTTTATTACTTAATCTTTGTATGTGTTAAAAATTAAACTATTCTATTAAAAATCTTTAGATTTTGTAAAACTTTGATGGGAAAAGGATGTGTTCTCCGTACCACTCTAGTAAGTACCTGACTTCTCCTGCTACCTTTACAAGAGCCAGGTCAGGCCGAAAATGAAGTACTGCTGCTATATATGGGCAGGGGCTTCCCAGTCTTCACTTCCTAGAATCGATAGTGTCTTCGTATGCTTGTGAGCGACGAATTATTTTCCACCCTAGAAGCCACTTTTCTCACAAACGAAACGATGCCTGACCCTTGCTGTTCCAACGCTATTTCCTGTTGTAGTTGGAGCCCTAGGATTGGTTGGAAAAGATTCCAGTAGGCTAATCGAAGGGATTCATGGAAGTCCATGCCTCAAAGAGATACAAAAAAATTGTTCTGACAAGTACAGCCCACATTTACGAAGGGCATTATCTATGTATTTTTATTTATTTATTTTTTTTTTGTCAGTGAAAAGTGTCATGATGCCATTTCTAACCTTAGCACCCTGGGCGGGACACGGAAAGAAATGTGTAAACGCCAGAAATCAAAGAAAATAATAATAATAATAATAATAATAATAATAATAATAATAATAATAATAATAATAAAGCAGAACCTGGGAAAATTTCCTATTTGAATTTTCCTATGAATCATAATATAATGTTAATGATTGAATAAACTCGTTACGTCCTTATACGGCGATAAAATGGCCGTGGAAATTCCCTTATTGCATCGTTATATATTTGAGCTTAACTTTAACAAAATATTGCAATAACAATAATAACTATGAATGCAGGTCATTTAGTTTGTCGGAGTTAACTCCTCCTTTAGTTCGTTAACCCTTTCACCAGGGGTCGCTCTTCGCTGCTATAAAAAGCCGCTGACCCTTCGCCTCTCTCTCTTTTTTCCCTCAGGCTTCGCGTCGTCACCTGGAGGTAAATCTCTCTTTTTCCTCCGGCTTTCAGCTTACAACCTCGAAATGTAGGCGCTAACAAGGGATAGCGTATCCCCAAAATGCTGGGAACACGCTAAGCACTATACACACACACACACACACACGCACATATATAATATTCACACACACACACTTTGTCCTTTGTAATTGTTTCCATGTAACTTGTTATTAATATATATATTTGTATACATATATTATCGGTCTTGTGTTTTGTTTGTTTCTCCTTGCCTTCTTCTTTGGACTTAATCAAAGTCCAACCTTTTCAAGTAGTTGGGCCGGCGAGCAGGAAAAATCTGAACCCACATGTGTTCTTTTACGTCTACTCAACAACATAACAGCCACGGTCCATTACAAGTTAAAGAAGTAAGAGGGTACAAACAAAAAAATTTTTTTTCCATTTCCTTGAAAGCGACGCTAAACTATATATCGCTTCCTTATATTCTCTAATATTTCTTTCTTTCTCATTTCTTTTTTTTTTTCTCACTGAAATTAAACAGCATCTCCGATATGTTTTATTTCTGTTTTTCCCCGTGATCAAAACAGAATAGTCCATTATCCATGAGGTATTGTCAGGACGTAACGCATGCGCTAACTAAATAACGAACGATACTTTATTTATTTACGGTTTATCAACACTTTAATGGTTAAAGCCGAAACACATTTTGGACTGCAAGAATCAGTCTTTTTTTTACGAGTGAATATTGCATTAAGTTTTCTGAGACTAAAAATGATTATTCCAGATAAAACTATTACTATTTAACCTATAGTTCACAAGGGTATTTGCGTGAAAGCGAATGTAACGAACCTGGCTGCAACTCAGAATCACTATCCATTACACCATCCATACATCCACATTAAGGGACAATCATAATTATAATATGATGTTTAATGGACCAACTGCAGCTTTATATAGCGTTGAATTAATTTGACCACAAATATTATCACGGTTCAATTGATAATGGTCAGATAAGTCAGTTCATTGATGATGGTATAAAACAAGATCGAACAAATCACCCTGTATAGTCAGCTAATGATGATCTTACATAGATAGATAGATTTGAATAATTTAATTTCAACCAAGGCAATAAAGCCGCTAAGACGCAAGAGGTTACTGAGTGTGAAAGAATATGAGAAAAAGAAAAACATTATTAAGAACTGTTATGGGGTCCACCCCTTTTTCATACAAGTGGACTCGACCAGTGTGTACTTGTACTGCTGCCGGTGAATACCCGGTTGTTAGACAGTAAGAGAGATACACTGATACAGTGAACAGTGAGAGAGTGAGAATGTGAGGTAACCACCTTGTAGGAGTCACAGTTGCGAGCACGTAGACTCAGAAGGAAGTCATACTTCGATACTGAATTTCCCAGACTGTATATATATTATTATTGCTACTAACCGCATTTCTGGATCTACTAACCGTATTACCAATTGTATTATTGCGTCAATACATTTATTTGCTATATTTCATTCCTGGGTTTGTCATTCATTTGAGACCGGATTTCATCCCGGAATCCACAACAAGAACAATAAAAGAACAGGAATTAAGAAAACAAAACAGAAAGATTTGTGTTATGTTTGATATTTTTGAAGCTCAAAATTTGCAGGATAGAGAGTTCCACAAGCTACAGGTGTGACGGAAGAAACTGTTAGCATATGGTTTTATCGAGCCATTTCAACTGGAAAAGGGTGAGATCTTGCCGACAATTTGGTACTGCGCTTAAATTCCCAAAGTCTCTTTACCTAAGAGGAAAGCTCACCAGAACAATTGTCATGGAAATATTTATAGAGTTTGAAGAAAAGGCTAAAGATTATATAAAACGACAATAATAACGAGTCATCCCAAGCAGTGCGATAAAGCCACGAAGACGCAAGGGGAAAAGAATCTGAGAGAGGACAATAAAAGAACATGATTCATGGAGCTAGAAGATAACGAGCGACATTGTATCTGAATTCTTGGAATTGACTGGAAAGCAAGAGGCCTGCAGAGAGCTCCACAAGCGAGAAGAGCACGAGAAGAAACTGTTAACATAGAGTTTGCATCTAAGCATTTCAATTTTAGAATGATGAGACCTAGCTGCCAGTCTAGTACTGCGCTGGAATTATAGAATTTTCTCGTACCGAGTTTCCAGTGTTTGTTGTTTCGCTTTGCCATTCACCTAAAGAGGCGATTGTCTCAGTAACCTTTAAACAAGCAGTTGTGTCAGTTCGTGTCACAGACATATTATTGGCTATGAGTCGTATAAGCCAGTGCAGTGAGAAAAGGGATACAGACTAAATATAACCCTAGACATAATCTTATTTAATTTTATCTCGTTCGTGGACTTTGTCAATTACTGTCAGCCAATATGTTTACATGGCTCCGTGGGCCCCTCATTAGAATCGTGGACCGAGCATCCTCGCTTGCGATTTCTTGAAAGACAGCATATATATATATATATATATATATATATATTTCTCTCTCTCTCTGACACACACACACACATATACTCTCTTTCTCACTCTCCCTTCCTCCCCCATCTTTCTCTCTCTCTTTCTTTCTCTCTCTCTCTCTCTCTCTCTCTATATATATATATATATATATATATATATATATATATATATCTGACACACACACGCATATACTCTCTTTCTCACTCTCCCTTCCCTCCCATCTTTCTCTCTCTCTTTCTTTCTCTCTCTCTCTCTCTCTATATATATATATCTGACACACACACACACACACACATATACTCTCTTTCTCTCTCCCTTCCTCCCCATCTTTCTCTCTCTCTCTTTCTTTCTCTCTCTCTCTATATATATATATATATATATATATATATATATCTGACACACACACACACACACATATACTCTCTTTCACTCTCCCTTCCTCCCCATTTCTCTCTCTCTCTTTCTTTCTCTCTCTCTCTCTCTCTCTATATATATATATATATATCTGACACACACACACACACATATACTCTCTTTCTCACTCTCCCTTCCTCCCCCATCTTTCTCTCTCTCTCTCTCTCTCTCTATATATATATATATATATATATATATATATATCTGAGACACACACACATATACTCTCTTTCTCACTCTCCCTTCCTCCCCATCTTTCTCTCTCTCTTTCTTTCTCTCTCTCTCTCTCTATATATATATATCTGACACACACACACACACACACACATATACTCTCTTTCTCACTCTCCCTTCCTCCCCATCTTTCTCTCTCTCTTTCTTTCTCTCTCTCTCTCTCTCTCTATATATATATATATATATATATATATATATATATATCTGACACACACACATATACTCTCTTTCTCACTCTCCCTTCCTCCCCCATCTTTCTCTCTCTCTCTTTCTTTCTCTCTCTCTCTCTCTATATATATATATATATATATATATCTGACACACACACACACATATACTCTCTTTCTCTCCCTTCCTCCCCATCTTTCTCTCTCTCTCTCTCTCTATATATATATATATATATATATATATCTGACACACACACACACACACATATACTCTCTTTCTCACTCTCCCTTCCTCCCCATCTTCTCTCTCTCTCTCTCTCTCTATATATATATATATATATATATATATATATATATATATCATAATACGATTCTGTCCCACGCTTGCAGCCAAAAACGCATCCGATCCGCTCCTGTGAATCTTCAGTTGGGGGTCTGGCAAGTCATCTCCTCAACTCAATTTCTACATCTGGTTCCTTGGATCGTCTGGTGTGACAGTGAGTGCAAAAGTTTCTTCTGGAATGATCTGGGATGAGACATGCACTACCAGAAAAAAAAAAAACTTTCATCTGTGTTCTAACCTGCTCAAATGAGTCGGAGTAGCTTCTCAAGTTTCGAAAAAACAAAAAAAAAAGCTAAATAAATGTTCGTTCTGAATCGTCTGTTACAAACAAAAAAAAAAAACTAGCCCGAAAAAAATCACTAAATATTCATCGTGAATTTCCCGTGTAAGAGTCGACCAGAGAAATAACGCGTCTGGTTTTCAAATGGAGCGGTTAAGATGTAAAACTCAAGCAAATACTCGCAAACATCTTAAGTAACAACAGATAAAGCAAAGTCAGCCAACTGTAATCTTATTTTATCTTATTAATATTAAGTCGATTTGTCTTTCTTTTTAATCACAAAATGTCAAGCTGTTGGAACTTGGCTTAAATGGATTAGGCATAATTCCCCCTAATGCATCACCCTTTCGGAGAGATGAGAAATAAGACGAGTCTATGTTTAGCGTACATTAAGTAATGCGAAGCAAAGGCATTTGAATCATTCTATTGCGAAACAGTTACAAACAAAACTGCTAAGCCTCTTTCTGGTGGAGGAAAAGCGAAAACGTTACGTTTTTTTTTTTTTTTTTTCTGAACTCGTCCTATTTGCTTGAGGATGCGCTCGAAATGCAAACGATATCAGCACTGAGAGTAGAATCGGCGAGCCGTGTTCAAATTCCGGTCGAATCTGTTGCGTTCGCTTTCACGCCCACTAAGAAAGACACCAATACTCCTCTTTTATTTCCAGCTATGGGCTTAAATAGCAGGATAGGCTGGGTTCTCTATCCTTGGGCGGGAACCCTTTCATCAGTAACCTTTTCTTTTGACAGATAGTAGCTGAGCGGCAGTCTGGTAAAGTGAAGTCTGACATGAAGGAAGTCTCTGAATTCCAAAAAGACGTGGAGAAGGCAACGACAAACCGTTCTAGTGTATTTTCCAGGAATGTATAACAATTCAGTCAGTTATGTGCCATGCGTGATACACGCTTTGGCGATCATGTATCTTTCGATACATCACTGACCAGGCAGATATTTCCCCGCAGTAGTTTGCCATTTCTTTCTGCGATAGACCAGTTGCCATCCAAGGCTATAGAACCCGGTCTGTCTTGCTATTTACCCACAGCTGGGTGGAAGAAGAAGAGGATTCATACCTTTCCCAAGGGTATTAGCACGTAAGTGAATGTAATGGATCTGGCTGGAATTCGAACTCGGCTCTCCGATTTCTCAATTTACAGACAATAAATGTAGGAATATGTGGTGAACCTTGACCGTCTATGGCCTGAATAAACTATTTGCCCTGTTTCCATGGACATTAAATTATTTCTGTCATTTTTTTCCCTATCATCCTAATTATTATTACTTTTATCACGTAACATTTTGCCTGATCGTTTTTCCAAGTGTAGATTTCATCCAAGAGACTACTTCTTTGTAAACATCTGCTTTGAAAAACAACAAGGGAAACGCTAGCATTTACCTAGGCTTGAACACCGAACTTCGGTGTCGCAGAGAAATACATATCAAAAGATAAATCACAAATAGAGAGATATCAACCTCTAGCTAGGATCGAAACCAGGCTGAAATGGCGTCAGTCGGAGATTTTACCGCTAAGCCGTTGGCACACTTGCAAGGAAGTAATTGAATTTAAACGTATTTATTTTTAAATAAACACACAGTGACTGCGAGAACTCGATTCGATTTACCGAAGAGTCATGTATTATATAATAAAAAAAGCTCAAACATTAATATTCCGTGGTTATAATTTATTTCCATTGGAATTGTAATCATGATTCAATACATCGGACCTACAAATTCAAAAAGCTTTTTTTTTAATTCGTAGGTCTGATGAATTGGATCGTGATTACGATTCCAGTGTAATAAATTATAATCATGGAATGTGTGTGTGTGTGTGTGTGTGTGTGTGTGTGTGTGTGTGTGTGTGTGTGTGTGTGTGTGTGTGTGTCAAGGTTAAGTCACTCCTCCTACCCCAATTTAAAGCTTATTTAAGAGAGATGTAAATTTAACCCACCCTATATTTTGTATTGTCTCTTTAACCGCCACCTTCACCCTCCCTGTTTAATTACAAAAATTACACTACCCATCAATTTCTAATCACATTTTTCCTCTCATTTCATTGTTGGAAGTGTTACCTGATGATCCGAAATCCTTTAAAAAGGATTTTGGTGAAATAAATTATTGTAATGGTACCTTAAAGTGTCTGTTTTTCATTAAAAAAATATATATATATATATATATATATATATATATATATATATAAACTGATCTAAAATTTTATTTCTGGACGTTAAAATACTAACGGAAATATTACAGAAAAATATAGGAGGAAGAGATATATTAAAATCTGGAGTGAAATTACTACTGAACAAATTGAAGAGGAACGTCACAGAACGGACCAGATGAGATTGTAATGGAGTTACTGTCAGCTTTAGAAGATTTCGGTATTGACAAAATTACAAGCATAATAAATCAAAGATACGACAGTGTTGATTATGTCCGAAGATCTAAGTAGACGCATTTTCATATCGCTGCCTAAGAAGACAGGTGCAAACGAATGCAAACTACACCAGGCAATCAGCCTCGTGGCATATATAGCAATTATAAAGGAATAAATCTCAGATGAATTTTGACGAATAGACTCTGTTGTAGAATTTAACAGGAAATGGGATGATTTCATGAAAGACACTGGGGTAAAAATACTCAGAATAACAGAAAGAGCAAGACAAATTCAAAAGATTTCTATGTTTTATAAAGGATTCAAATGCGTCGCAAAGAACTACTTGAACTACTAGGTAAGCTTGATTTATTTGGGAAAAATATTAGAATAATCCAGAAGTTATACTGGAAGCTTACAGATCAATATATATATATATATATATATATATATATATATATATATATATATATATATAATAATAATAATAATAATATATATATATATATATATATATATATTATTATATATATATTATATATATATATATATATATATGTATATATATATATATATATATATATATATATATATATATTATATATATATATATATATATATATATATATATATATATAATAATATATGTATAATATACATAATAAATATATTAATATAATATATATAATATATAATATATATATTAATATATATATAATATATATATTAATAATATAATATATATAATATATATATAATAATATATATATATATATATATATATATATATATATATATAGATACACCTAGTGAGCCAGTCTGGCTCACTAGGTGTATCTAGGTCTGCTCTACGGTTGTATTGAGCTCTTTTATTAGTCAGTTGTTACTCGTCTGTGCGATTTTTTGTCGGCAGAAGTTCATGTTTGTAGATCTTTCTTTTTTAAAACCTTTTTTCCCTCGAGATTGATTTGATTAGCAAATCAAAAAATTCGAGGGTTTTTCAAAAACGAGTCTAGTTATCTATATTTATATGTATATATATATATATATATATATATATATATATATATATATATATATAGATAGATAGATAGATAGATAGATAGATAATATTAGTGGTAAATATACATATATATGCAAAATATATAAATACCCAATACATGTATATTTTTTAATAAAAATTGCAAGAGGATAGAATCCAGGTAAAACTCAATATTAGTGTTTAAGCCATTTTATTGTATATATATATATATATATATATATATATATATATATATATATATATATATATATATCTTTTTACAGTGAGATTCATACTGTTCAAGGCACGGAGGTCAATCGAGATTGATGGATACAGTAAGAGGCAGTTTATACAGATAGGAGGAGAAGATGACGGTTAATCCTAGACTTGGACAGGTTAAGATCGCAGTAATCCGGAAAACATTCACTTGGAAGTCTGTTCCACAGAGCAGTTGTTCGCGGGAAGAAGCTGTTCAAGTGGAATTAACTTCTCACCGGGGAATACGGAGGGAATGACGGTGGTTTGCTACAATGTGAGTGGCATGGTGGGACTTAGCCGTAAATGTTAGACCTGACGGAACCAAGGAATGCAGTTCGTCCAAGCACATTCCATGCTAGTAACGATAGAGCAGTGAGGGGCTTGACACATCCCGCCTGTAAGAGAGAGTGTTGTGGATTCCGGGAATGGAATCCTGTACAAATAAATAAACAATGCCAGTAATTGAGATAGAAAAATAAGTGTATTAAACGTAAGAATACAGACTTGAAGTGAATATTAGTAGTCCAGGAATGCGGGTTACTAGAAAGTATATGTACAAGTCTCTGTAAGTAAAGCCGTAATCATCTCTCTCTCTCTCTCTCTCTATATATATATATATATATATATATATATATATATATATATCTCGTATAATTCTCTGAGAACACCCTGTGTCTGTCTCCGTATCTCTCAATCTGTCTCAACGTATCTCTGTATTTAATATCCCACCCACGAGGAATATATGTGGCACAAGGCCTAGTTTAAAGTGGGTTTCTCCGATCCCGTAGGTTCGGCCAAAAATATACCCTTTGAACCCGCCTAGACGGGTTCAGGGCCTTTTTACCTCCCCGGACGAAACCTTGCTCTTCGGCAAAGCTTCGTCCGGGTTCCTCTCTGCCAAAGCAGAGCGTTCGACAGACGTCGAGACTGTATCTCGACGTGTCTCAACCGCAGGTATTCTCTCTGTCAGTATAAGTATACTTTGGACGAATCCATCTTATGTAAAAAGGGGGAGAGCCCCACAACAGAGAGATTGGACGGTGGAAAATAATTCGTCCCCAACAAGGGCTTAGAGTTGCTTTTGAACTCTATCGAGACCAGAAAGTGAAGACTGGGAATCTGCCACCCAAATATGACAGCAGTACTCCATTCTGGGCCTTATCTGCCTCTTGTAAAAGTAGGGGGGTGCATAAGGAGGCAGATACTTACTGGAGCGGTACAGGGAGCCTACCATTTTCCCTACATCCCTAGCGATGAATCGTATGTAGGAGTTCCAATTGAGGCCAGGTGTCAGGTTCAATAGTCTTTCAAGTCACGGGGTCTCCCCGAAGGGTACATTCGTTCATCCGTAACTGGTGGTAGTTCGGGGTCTGGTCAGCGATGATGGAATACAACTAGTTTGGTTTTATATAAAATGAATTCAGTAAATACTCAAAAATAGAAAAGGATGTAAGACAAGGGTGTGTCGTCTCACTGGACATTTCTGTAAGAGGGTCCTGAGAGAATTAGAAGTTCTACCGGGATTCATTAATGGCGGCCACAATCTTAACAACATAAGATATGCAGATGACACAGTGTTGATAAGACACACCGATGGCGTACTACATGAAACTCCAAGAGTAAATAGAAAAAGGAAAAACCAAAAGAATGGACTAAACATCCATTGCAGGAAAACAAGAAAAAGGAACAGCCCAAGATACGAACGACGAATTTGAAACACGAGAATTAAGCAAGGACAAACAATTATCAGACTAACATGAAGGCGACATTGATATGGACTGAATTATATAGTCACAAAGTAAAATACACATAAACAGATTGAGTAGAATGTTAGATAGGACTGGCAAAGCTACATAGACGCGAACAATCGAGAATAAAGTATTACATGTAGGATAGATAGATAGATAGATAGATAGATAGATAGATAGATATGAACAAACATTGATAGATAGATAGATAGATAGAGAGAGAGAGAGAGAGTGATATTAATAAACAGTTAGATAGATAGATATGAACAGACTGATAGATAGCCATGCGTGCTTTATCACTACGCGCCTTGATTTTCTTTAATAGATAGATAGATAGATAGATATGAACAAACTGATAGATAGATAGATAGATAGATAGATAGATAGATAGATATGAACAAACTGATAGATAGATAGATAGATACACGTGCTTAAGCACTAAGTTACACGCCTCGATTTCCTTAGATAGATAGATACATAGATACATAGATAGATAGATATGAACAAACTGATAGATAGATAGATAGATAGATAGATAGATACACGTGCTTAAGCACTAAGTTACGCGCCTCGATTACCTGTAATAGATAGATAGATAGATAGATAGATAGATAGATAGATAGATAGATAGATAGATAGATAGATAGATAGATAGATAGATAGATAGATAGATAGATAGATAGACGTGCTTAAGCACTGTTACGCGCCTCGATTACCTGTAATAGATAGATAGATAGATAGATAGATAGATAGATAGATTGAAGTGCATAAACAGAAAGGAACAGATTGACTTATGTTAATATGATCGGAATTGAAGATGCCAACTGATGGATACGGATAGTCAGTGATTATTAAGCTGGGGAAATGATTTCGTGGATCTGGCGTTCTACCGCAGCGAAATCTTCAACAAAATCCCGGAATTGGAAAGTCTTGGTGAGGGAATCAATGCCGCAATCCATACAAGTGGAAGTTATGAAAATAAAAATATCGGATCAAAGAAAGAAGAGTCGCAAAAGTCGAAACTGAGGAAACAGGTTCCCCGAGCAGCAGGTGGGAAGCCTGTGAAACGATTGTGTGACGAGGAAGGAAAGGATAAAGAGAGAATGAATTGAAAGAGAGGGAGAAAGAGAGAGAGAGAGAAAGAGAGAGAGAGAGATGACAGCATAGTCTTGAGGATTAGCGTGTGTTTCGGAGAAAACTACCAGCTCGGAAGAAGCGAACACAAATAAGGTTTAGAATGCTAATGCAAAAACACAAATATGAGTCTTATGATAAAATAACATACACTATAAACACATGCATATACACATGCATATACACATTCATATCCACATGAATATACACACGCCAACTCATCTCACATAAGAATATATTGAAAAAATGAGATTGATGCATATAAAATATGAATATGTGTCTATAGATGCATAAGCATCTATATATTCATATCTATGTGGGTATATTCCACGGTATGACGATAAATTACCTCCAGCAACAAGGACTCTGATCAGAAGATTGGAGAATTGGAGGAGTATAAAACCACATCTAAATTACTCTTGTTCCCAGGTCCAGCCTGACCCGGGGTCGTAACACCTGTTTGGGTCCCAGCTATGGGTAAATAGTGAATGCCCAAACAAACACTAAACAGTAGGAAAGCATAAAAATATATTTTTATAGTAAAATTAGCAACAATTCCTATTTACAGTAAAATTATCAGGAATACATTATATCTGTATTCGAAGGCAGGCAATCGCGTTCAAAATATATTCAGTTGAAGTCATAAAATTGTGTTCAAAATATTTAGATTAAATAACCCATAGAGATGTTGATATGCCGCTAAACAAAAACACTCAATCAACGATGTGAGTGTATACGTTTATGTTTGTTTTATTTGTATACATAATGGGATTATTATTAGTCAGATGCACTGTACATCCGTGTTTATTTAGACGAAAGAATGCAAAATTTCTCCGACTCAAGAATCTCTTTCTATCTAAGTAATCTATGTCAAGAACTATTCCAGCAGCACCTCGTATATTATAAGGTAACAAAAAAATCCCTGCCGTTTTTTATTTATTAAAAAACAAAAAAACGTATACATCAAATTTGACACACCGCTAATCCTTAAAGTAATACCCGTCGGCGAAAGGACATTTTGCCAACGTCCCATGAGCTGCGGTAAAAATCAGGTGTCATGTACATAAATATGTGAATGGCTGTCTCAAGTCTGCTTCATTTGCAAAGGATTTCCCATGAAGGTGGATGTTCAGGGAATGGAAAAGGTGGTAAACTATTTGCGCAAGTTTCAGGGAGAAAAGTGGATGGCACAGTGTCTCCCGGCCAAGTCGCGTGTCCCTGACCACCCGCGCCACATAAGGGCTGGCATTGTCATGGAGGAACAGTACACCGTTGCGATTAACCGATGCTAGCTCCTTCTGCTTCAGTGTCTGTTGCACGCGTTCCAATTGCTGCGTGTACAGGTCCGAAGTGATGGTTTGTCCCGTTGGTAGCAGCTCATAATACGCCACATGTCGACTAGTCCACCAGATACAGATCATTATCTTGCGTGGATGTTGAGATGATTTTGTGGCGTGAGGCACAGAGTCCCGTGGTGACGACCAATGTTTGGCACGCTTGGGCGTCTCAGACAGTACCCACTTTTCGTCACTGGTAAGCATTCGACCAAATATGCGTATGTTAGGGTAGCGAGAAAGCAACGAGAAACACGCTGTCACTGATTGAAGCTTGTGTATGGGGTACTCACCTGGTCAACTTGTACGCCTTCCCTATTCAATGCAAGTGAAATCCGACTGTTTCACCAGAACCCTAGAAGTGTTCGGCAAGGGCACCACAGGTTTGGGTGTTGTCCGTTTCTATGGTCGTCTTTGGAGCCTAATCATCCAGGACTTGTTGCTAGCCACTGCCGGGTTTAACACAAAGGGAGAGATCTCCTTACCTGAACATCTGGAACCAATGCCTGACAGTGCGTTCACTCACAGAATTATTCCCAAAGGCTCGACGTATTCGGCGACTTGAGGTGACCGCGGACAAGAAGTCATAAAGCAAACAACTCCAAACGAGTTGTTTCGACACCGTCATATTTCCTTGTAGCTGCTCGGAGCTGTGACTGATGTATCTGAGCAACGCGACTGGATTGGTCAAAAGTAATGTCCCTACCTTATCGCTTTCCGAGTACGTGAGCAGTTCTTCCCACACGACGTACAAGATGCCAAGAACTGTTTGGTTACCTTATGTAATAGCGAATGTCCGAATAGCTGTCATAAAAAATCTGAATTATCGTGCTAAAATGATTTTCTCTTCAGACACATTGTTTTATAGAGATTTAAATAGCATAAAACAAACACTTATGAACAATAATTTCCCAAACCATGTTGTTGATGAAGAGATAAGATTAGCTTTAAAGAAATTTAACTTGAATTAATTTGCCGATCACAATTAATTAGGAAATTAGGAAAATATTATAGAAAAATTGACAGAGACATTGTCGATATTATTTAACTAGGTACCTCCACTAGGTCGCGTAAAAAAGCAGCATAGCCTGATGAAAAAGGCCCCAAACTCAACGAAAACAAAGTTTTGTCATCAAAATGTTTATGTTATTATTAAGAGGAAAGGCCAAACTATGTTTTATTATTTTTGAGAATTTTTCCTCCTTTCTAGTACGTTCAAAATTTTGGTTAAAAATCTTGTATTTTTTTACGACAGCGGTCGACGAGAGAAAAAAGGTTTGTTTTATTTTGCGCTTTTCCCGAGGAAGACACACATTGATTTGGAAATTCTTGCAAATTCACATAATTGTCGGATTTTAATGAAATTTTCAGGAAATATTCAGAAATGAATGAAATTATTTTTGAAATTTTTTTTTTACATGTTTCCACCTCCTTACATATTTTCATGAAATTTAGAAAAATTAAATTTTTATGAGTGGGATTTTTTATTAGTTAAAAACAGGAATATTTAGAGAAAGTAAATCACCAATATTTTTTGTAAAACAGTTACCTGTTTCATCGAAAATTTGCTCTGAACTGTTAAAAAAAATGCAAAAAACTATGATATTATTTAATTTGAAAAGCTTTTACTAGCTTTTGTAAATAAGTTTTATATAATAAGGACATTATTGTCTGAAGAAATAAAACTTTTTCGATGAATAATGTATTTTTACAAGAATTTTTTCTTTTTTTAAAACTTTTATTTACAATATTAATTAATACTTCAAACATCGTTTAAAATTCTTCATTGCTTTTTAAAATGCAATTTGGTGATATGGTTAAATGAAAAGTAAATTTACGAATCGAAATTTGTAAAGCTCATATCAGTCGTTTGAACCCGGATATTTTAAAAATAATTTTTAGTGAAAAAACGTTCCTAATCTCTATTGGTCACGTGATTTGAGTGTCGTCTGACGCACTGCAATTATTTCCCTTCAGTATCCAGTTCTGTTTCACATCGTTAACCACTAACGTGTTTGCAAATATCCTTTCAAAATTAGCTAATTTCTAAGTTAGTTTTAATTTTTGTTAATTACTTTTTTACTAAATATTTTTATTTTAGGTATTTATTTTAGATGGGTCATATTTCATTGAAGTAATTTTTTGTTTAAGTTAATAAGTTATTAAATAAGATAAGAAGATTAAGAACCTAAGAAACAAAGCCCAGACTGAAAAAAGTATTAAATATAAAATAAATATTACATAATTGCTAGAAAAAATGTTAATATTTAAAAATTACTAGTTAAAAAAAAAAAATTGTTCGATTACATTTCGTAAAATTTTGTCAATTTTGGTCATCCATAGTAGTTGTCATCGCCTCGTAACTTCCCAATAATATTGATAATGGGAATAAAGACATGAAAAAATTCAGACAAAATAAAGAAATGTTTACATACAATTTTTTTTATGCTATAAGTAAGTAATCTTTGTTTCAAATCAGATTAATTTAACTTTAAATTTTCTAATTTTACTCAAATAACGTGTCAGAAATATATAATTTATTTTAGGAAGATTTTTAAAATCGAAAATTATTTGTTTACAAATTTCCTAAAATATAAGAAAATGGCCGCTTTTAAGAAAATTTGTAAAAAAATCGAGCATTCAATCTATATAATTTCTATCTGAATATTTTATTTACTGGAAATAATAAATTTAATCCTTTAGCTTTCAATTAAAGAAAAAAAATTAGATGGTGATTAGTTGGAGGCCTAATACAAAGTCCTTCTGTTTACATAGAGAAGGCTTTAATGGTAGAATATAGATGGTCATGAGATATTCTATCATTAAAGCCTTCTCTATTTAAATAGAAGGACTTTGTATTAGGCCTCCAACTAATCACCATCTAATTTTTTTTTGGGGCCCCAATACACTTTGTCTATTTTTCTTTTTTTTTTTTTTTTTTAATACTTTACTTTATTAACCTCGATTTAGCTCAGTTGAGCGAGGTTCGAAACCGTTTAGTTTTACTTTTTATTATCATAACCTCGGTAAGAGTGGTAATAATAAAATTAATTTTTGTCTCTTTATGGCATTAATATATATATATACATATATATATATATGTGTGTGTGTGTGTGTGAGAGAGAGAGAGAGAGGGAGAGAGAGAGAGAGAAAGAGAATTAGGATTAAATATAGATTAAATACGGCTTGGAAGAGGACAAGACAGATGCGCGTGTGTTCTGCTCAACGAATGACAAACAAGCTTCACAAAATTAAAAATAGCAGAATTTTCTTTCTTTTTCTTTCCCTCTCCGATATTTCATTCTCTGAGGAAGCATTAATATTAGGTTGGTGGAAAAATAATTTCGTTTTCTCACATAGTAACATATGTTAGAAAAACGAAATTATTTTTGCACCAACCTAATAAAAGCGAAATATGTTAGATCCATAAACCTTTTCTACTGTTCCTTATCCCATCATATATGTATGTGTGTGTGTGCTGTGCTGTGTGTGTGTGTGCTGTGTGTGTGTGTGCTGTGTGTGTGTGTGTGTGTGTGTGTGTATTCATAGAAGATAAAATGGACAATGTTGATTTTAACTAGAATACAGCAATGGCCGGCCACATGGCGTCCATCGCATTGCTCAGAACAGATGTGACTAAAAGCGTGTCAGTATAGGCGGTTAGAAATCATTTAGAAGGACTACACACGGGATAACCTGGAAGATAATCCGGGATTTCAAAATTTAAGAATTTTAACATTTTTTTTTATTATTCAAAAATAGTTTTGTACAGAATGAAAATTCGAACACTGGAAATATATTCCAATATAATATGTTAAATATATTCTCAATTAAGAAAAAAATTATCTCATAATGTTCTATTCTCCCCATAGCAACAAAATAAAAACCGTTTATTTAAAGGATTCTATTTAAAATCACTCAGATTTTGTAACTCTCAATATCTATATGATGATTTTCTTAGTGTAGCTTAGGCGTGGCACAAGGCCGAAAGTATGGGTCACTCAGTGAGGATCGAACTATTTAGCTGTAATTTATCTAGCGAGACAATTTCCCTAACCATTGCACTACAGAGAAGTGCCCTGCTCTCAATATTTATATGAATAAGAGAAATACATTGAAAATATTTTAAGCTCCTCCAATAGCCTAATTATTTCATATTCAACGCAACAAAGAATTCTTATAAAATATTTCAAAATAGAGTAGTGTACCATTCTGACACACCCAACAAATCAAAATATATTATTCTAGCTACCAATTCTACCACAACGACAACTGAAAAAGAATTTATCTAAGTGATATGTTCCGGAAAGGGATATATTCGTTCGAAGTAGCTAAGTAGTTTTGGCTACTGTAACCGGGTAGGACAATCTAGCAGGTAACCATAATGGACTGGTCCTCGTCGTAGTGGTAGGCAATATGCGTAGGCCATGTACCTCCACATCCGTCTGTACTTATGGCTGACACCAGCCAATCATATTACTGTGAGGGGGAACCCAGGTGGATGCATATTCATTACATCACTAAGCATGGCATAAAATTTGTTACAACTACATCTAAAGCAATAAAGGACTTAATTAATTAATACAAAACGAAATAATAGTAAGTTTAAACTTTAAGGACCAATTTACTCTGTCACTTATAATAATTGCCACTCGGAATAGATAGGAGAAACCTCGATGAATTTAAATGAAAGATTATAAGAACACAAAACGGTTCTTTTACAAAAAAAAAAAAAAGAAAAAAAAGGTCAATTCAATGTCTTAGTTGTTCACTGTAAGGAATCTGAACCCCGATTTAAAAAAAAAAAACGCTGCTAGTAAATTGCTTTGTTTGTATTTATTAAATAAAAAAACAAAGCAATTTACTAAAGAGAAAATGTATAGAAAGTGCTTTAAACACTAAACCAACCTTTAACTGCCTATATTTCTGAGATGATGTATTATGTACATTATTTACATTATTCGGACTATTGTCCTCATCTTTGTCGCCATATTTATCAGAACGTTTCGGCCGTTGTACGCTCCGGCCTTCTTCAGGTGGTTGGAATTTCGAACTGATCTCTTAATTTCGCTCACTGGGGTAGACTGTTCTAGTTCATGTCTAATGGATGTCAGTTATCAGTTATCTCCTGTTAATTCCCCTCTCCAAGTTCTTCACTGCCTTAACCAGGTATTGAACTCACGCTCTTTGGGTCCTGTCACTGGATCTAACCAACGCCTTTATCCGCTGTGCCATGTGTCCTTGAGAGTGTGAGTTCAATACCTGGTTAAGGCAGTGTAGAACTTTCAGAGGGAAAATTAGCAGGAGATAACTAATAACTGACATCCATCAAACATGGCACGTGGAACTAGAACAGTCTACCCCAGTGAGCGAAATAAAGGGTTCAGTTCGACATTCCAACCACCTGACGAAGGCCGGAGCGTACAACGGCCGAAACGTTGTGATAAAAATGGAGACAAAGATGAGGACATTAGTCCGAATAATGTAAATAATGAACCAACCACAGTAAATTTGTGACCAAGTTCTTACAACATTTCACATTTCTTGGCAGGTCTTCTATTATCACAATGTGGGAATAATAAAAGTGATAAAAACATTAAAAAATACAAAAAAAAAAAAATGACCTATAAGGCATTTATTAGGTTGGTGCAAAAATAATGACGTAATAATGTCGTTTCTTTTTGACGTTAAAAATACGTCAAAAACGACATTATTACGTCATTATTTTTGCACCAACCTAATACAAAGCGTAGCTTAGATGTAGCAGAAGGCCGAAAGTGTGAATCACCCAATGAGAACCGCTTTAAGACCTAAACCGACGACACTGTTGCAAGAAAGTGTGAAAAATTGATTCAACTACTGATATTTAATCATTTTAACTGAATGTTTCCTGCCGATGTTGTCCCCAAAACGAAAAGAAATATAATACAGACGCTTGATTCTTGATTCTTGATTTCTACTTGTCACTACCTACGTATTCAGTAAAACCATCAGAAACCAGGATACGCCGTCACGTTCAGCAAATACAGGGATGGACAGCTCAAGATACCCAGCATGCAAATGTGCGTACGGTCGCTGCGCAAAGAATACCATTTTTTTTTATTTTTTTTTTTTAAGCATTACGCCCCAAGCAAGGCGTGAAGCCACTAGGATGCAAGGTGTTGCGGAAGATTCGGAGCAAGAGCAGATAGGAGTGATAGAAGAAAGGATGAGGAGAAGGATAGTGGGTAGATCAAGGTAACTGGAGGTGTCGATTGGCATTACATTTGAATAGTTGGAGATTATAGCCTTCAGGGAAGCAGTAACTGGGGAGGGTGTTCCACTGGCGAGAGGTGCGAGGTATGAAGCTATTGGAGCAGAAGAGACGGCTACATTTGAGAGTTTCTACGGTGTAAGGGGTGGGAGCGGGATGCCAGCCTGTAGGGCGCTTGAATTCATGGAGTCTGGGAACCAGTGAAAGCAGCTCGTCAGAGCAGTTACCATGGAAGTATTTGTAGAAAAAAAGACAGAGAGAGGCGACGGCGCGTCTGTGAGAGAGTGACTGCAGACGAGACGCCAGATCAGGGCCAATTATATTACATATCCGTCTCTGGATCTTGTCAAGAACCTGAGGTAAGCAGAAGGTGCCCCAGCCCATATATGGCAGCAATACTCCATGCAAGGGCGAATGGTTGTTTTGTATATTTGAAGTATAGATTCAGGGGAGAAAAATTTCCTGGCGCGGCACAGAGAGCCAACTTTCCTCGCGGTGGAAGAAGCAATTGACTCAATGTATTTGTTCCATCTCAGGTCAGCAGTCAGCGTGAGACCGAGCAGACGCAGGGAATTGCTCTCAGGAAGTTGACTATCAGACATTATAATGGGGGCAGGGAAGGTTGTCTATGGTGGTTAATGGAGAGTAATTAGTCTTGGTGGCGTTAAAGTTGACCAGCCAATTCTTGCACCAGTTAACAACCGATTGGAGGTCCATTTCGAGACGCACGGTCAGATTAGTTTTGTCGCCGATACTAGATTTGTTTTGGAGGCAGGAGTAAATTGTAGTGTCGTCAGCATAGATGCCAACTTGGGAATCTATAAAGTCGGGAAGGTCATTGATGAAAATAAGGAAAAGAGTCGGGCCAAGGATGGAGCCTTGGGGAACACCTGCGTTCGTGGGATAGGAACTGGAGGAGAATCCGTTGAGAACGACCTTCAATTCTCGGTTAGACAGGAATGATTGTATCAAATCAAACAGTTGACCAGTAACACCATACCCCTGGAGCTTACGAAGAAGGCCGGCGTGCCAAACCCTATCGAATGCTTTGGAGATGTCGAGGGTCACGGCACGAGCCTCACCGTTATTTTGAAGGGCTTGGTAGACGGTTTCAGTGATGGTCGTAAGCACATCAGCTGTGGATCGGGCGTAGCGGAAACCATATTGCTTGTCTGAGAGCAGATTATGAGATGTAAGGTGATTAACCACTTCGGCATTGATTAGGGCTTCGAAGACTTTGCCGAAGAGGGGTAGGAGACTAATAGGGCGGTAATTAGAGGGGTCTCCAGAGTTCTTAAACACAGGAACAATGGATGAGGACTTCCAGCAGTCAGGAAAACAGGATTCCTTGAGGCAGTAATTATACAGTTTAGAGAGGGGCGGGTGCTAGCTCAGGCGCGCATTTCTTCAGGACAATGGCTGGTATGCCATCTCCACCACTAGCCTTGTGGGGGGTCTAATTTGGAGATAATGCCCAGTACCACGGACGTGGTTATGTGTGTTGCTCAGTAAGGCCTCCGTTCTAGGAGGGAAGTCTGAATGGGTACACCGGTGGAGTTGAGCATTGAATTAAATGAGAATTTCCGAGCAAAGCATTCAGCCTTGTCGGTAGAGGAGGTCAAGACCTCGAACTGGTTGAATAAAGGAGGTATGGAGGGTTTTCTATTGTTCAGGACACTCTTGCAGACCCGCCAATAATCTTTGGAGCCAAATTTGCGAGATGCAATACGCTCCTTCATCCGAGCAGCAAATATTGACTTAGCTTCGTTGAGGACACGCTTACACTCGTTACGGGCAGAGGCAAAGAGACGTCTATTACAGTCCGACATGTCGCTACGAAATCGATGAAAGAAGTGATTCCTATGGGCAATGGCAGCTGAGCAAGCAGCGGAGAACCAAGGGGAGGAGTGCGACTCGACCTTAAATTTCCTTGAGGGGATGAAAGCGTCAATTCCAGCCTTAACCCAGGATGAGACCTCAGAAGCATTCTTGGACAGGGAGTGTAAAGACAACATCCCAGGGGACATCGCGGAGGAAGTCACGGAACGAGTCCCAATCAGTAACATCCGTGTTTTTTTTTTCCCGTGAGCAGCGGGACAATTTGCCATGTCTCGCTAGATTCGAGCCTCTCTGCAACTGGTCAAGATCCGGGTCTTTGTAAGATGCGCGAAGCTGGGGGAAAATAGCAATAGAAAGTTGACAAGACACGGTGTCTTGTGAAGTCGGTCCCAAGGGCATTTTGTTCCTCAAGTTGCTGTGGTTTCTGAGGCAGTGTTATTTTTGGTTACCTCCCGTCGCTTTCCTTTCTCTCCCTATTATCACCGGAGATGTTGGGAGAAAAAATCGATTAGGAGAGCCCCCACCACCACCACCACTATATCAACAAACTTTTTGCTTACATTACTATTACAAATATATTTTACAAGAATTATTTTGTTAAGAAATGAAATAAATATTTTGACACATTGATATGGTTAAGGAGCCAGTAAGTTCAATAAACCTATTCGCTTGGCTGAGCTTTATCTTCAATTAATAGCACGAATATAATAATGTTCGAGGCAACGTCGGGTTACCTGAAAGAATGTGTGTACAAATGGATTTCTTAAATGATACATACTACGGTCGACAGAGTACGAGTAGTGTTACGCATGACAGCATTCTTCGAAGAATCAATATGACGAATAAAGAGAGGCCAATAATCTTAGAATAGAACATTAGGAACGGTACTAACCTAAGAATATATATATATATATATATATATATATATATATATATATATATATATATATATATATTATAAATTTACTAATTTAAAAATATAGTTTATCGTTACACAGGAATTTTTGAAACACGGTAATTCCTGTGTAGCGATGGGACCATACTTTGAAATTAAATAGTATATATATATATATATATATATATATATATATATATATATATATATATATATATAGGGGTGACCCCAAAAAACGGGAATTTTTGAAGTGCATTGCCAGACATGAGCAAGTGGCAACACTGCGAGACAGTGACCTTGAGCAAGTAAACATTTCGTCTTTTAGAATTCAAGATGAAATTCACAGTATCCCAGCTGAGATGTTGCATCAGTCAATGAGGAATCTCAACAGCAGATTTCAAGAATGCATTCGTACAGGAGGACGCCATCTAGGGACGTAATTTTTAAAAAATGAAAATTCCATCATTGTTTCAAATGGCATGTTTTAAGGTTTCAATTACTATGAATAAAATATTTTTCTTCCATCACTCTTGGTTTTATTGGATTGTTAAAAGTTCCCATTTTTGTGTCACCCTATATATATATATATATATATATATATATATATATATATATATATATATATATATATATATATATATATATATAGGGATTAATGTGATTAATCTGAATTATTCTGATTATTGATTGCGTAGGAATTTGAGTTGAAATCATTTTGTGTATGTATGTCTGTATGCTCGTGTTTATGTTGTGTGTGTCTGTGTGAGGGATCGATTAGTTTCACGAGCAGTTTGTGTGGAATTCAAATAGGTGAGAAATCTATTGAATTTAGACTTCGCCCACATAGCTCAAAATCTTTCATTTGACCTTTGTCTGCAAATGGGCCTTACAACGGAAACTGATTTTCACCCCGGCGAGCGTCGAACTACAAAACCCTACGTCAGAGAAACAAATGAAAACTCACTCTACCGACATCTACAGTAAAATATGCGTTCATATTAGACCGCATTGCGTCACCCCCAGCACCACATATTCACTGACATTAAAGACCGTCATGTGTAATGGTACGCCGTCTCAATGGCCTGATAATAAAAAAAAAACTCTGGCTCTGGGCTTTTCTTTTGTTATCTGTTGGGGGGCTTTCTCACTTGTTCTATATCGCGTCGTCGTAAAACTGGGAATCGACTGTTGAAATAGACGCTATCTTATCGTTATTTTACACACCGTTTTCAGTGGAAATAGTTATCTTTTTAAATAGGCTCATAAGAAGGATAGTCTTATATGGATTTCATGCATAGCGGCAAAACCGTTCAGAAATACGTAAACTGTCAGATTAATGATTAAAATGGATTTGGAGCGAGTGTAGTAAATTGGTCATTATCCACTGCCATGTAGGAGGATTTATATTACATGAGAGTTGAGCAGTCTTTCCTTCGTATTTTATAGCTTTCGGAAGGTAGCTTTCGCTATTTCAAATATGTCTTCGGAATTCTACGTAGCATGAAGTTGGACACGTGAACAATGAGAAAGTTCTAAAGAAAATGGGGACTTGAAAGACACTGATACATAAAATCAGAAAAAGGCGCTGAAATTTCTGGGATGCACAATGAGAAAAGACAGCTTGGAAAATTTAATGCGCACAGGATGTATTGAAATAGGAGTAGAGGGAAAAGATGAGCGGTTTATGCAATGAGCGAGTGAATCGATGGTAGACAAGGGATATACAGGGATGGTAAAGACTCAAACATTGCTTATAAGTACATGAGACAAGAAGTTGTGGAGAACCATGATCGCCTACATCCTGAAGGGAGACAGCATATAGCTGATGATGATGAATGGCAATGAATACCGAAAATTGTTGTTCATGATGACGGTCTTCTTCGAGTATAGAATCCAGAGGTTATCAGTGAATATTTCGAAGACAGTAGGAAAACGTTGTTCTGGTTAGCAGTGGATATTTTGGTAAAAGTAGCAGAGCATAGTTCGTCCTTCTGTTTCTCTTCACCTGACAAGCTGGACTGGACATTCGGGTAGAGTAGACAAAAATGGCCGCCTTTACAAACGACGGATTGAATATTCTACGTCTTCTGATTGGTTAAGCTTCTATTGGTGAACTATAAAGCGAGTCAAGTCATTTGGGCTAACTCACTAGTACATAACATATACACAAAAAACTGCAACAAAAATTAGATAATTTTAATAGATTTTCTTACGCAAGTCAATATTTTTCACGATAGAATGACAAAGATTCTCCGCATATTTTTTTCTTGCTATACACTCTTGAAGTAATTCTCCTAAGCTTTGTCCAACATTTGGTATTCAGAGTTTTCCTCATAGACTGGTTGCCAATCAAGGCTAGAGAGCCCAGTCTACCCGACTATTTATATATAAATGAAGAAGAGAAGAATCCATGTCTATTCAAATGGCATTTATACAAAAGAAAATGTAAAATGAGGGCCATTATTGTTTTCATCATTTAAAGTTCGTTTTTTGTCGATTTCTGTTCCTTATTTTCTATAGTTTCGAATATAATGTCTAATTGTTTTCAAAATGGCTATTTTAAATTAAGAAAAAGATGATTAAAAAAAAAGAATGAGTTGACATTTAACCAAAAGTCTTCACCAAGATGAGACTTCTTTCTCAACTACTCCATCCAGAGACTGATTTTTATTTTAAATTGTTTAATCTTTTCACCTCAGGCAAGGCAATAAAGCCACTAAGACGCAGAAATGTTACGGAGAGTGAGCCAATATGAGAAAAAGAAAACATTATTAAGTAGAGAGAACAATAAAAGAACTGGGATTAAGAGGATAAATTTTAGCGATTGACATTGCATTGATTTTCTTAAAATCAAAGTTGACTGGAAAACAAGAAGCGGGAAGAGAGTTCCACAAGTAAGAAGTGCGAGAAATGAAACGGTTACATCTAGCCATTTTGACTATAAAATAATAAAACCTTGACGCCAATCTGGTACTGCACTTACATTCGTAATGTCTGGGTAATATAGAGCAAAACTCATTAGCACAATTACCATAAAAATATTTATAGAAAAGACGCATAGAATCTACCTTACAGCGGTTGTAAAGTGACTGAATTTAACAAGATCTGTCCTTCTTTACGGCAGCGAATGTTGAACGGCCTCCTCAAAGATGAAGAAGAGACTCGAGGCGACGTGGATGTGGCTCTACGAAAGGATGCTGAGGATATCTTGGCTCGAACGTATGAGCAACGATGAGGATGCAAACAAGGCGAAGGCTTATACTTAACATCAGGAAGAGGCAGACGAAGCTCCTGGGACACATGATGAGGAAGGAGGGCCTGGAGAATCTGATACTCACGGGTCAAATAGAGGGAAATAGAGACAAGGGAAAACAACGCATGACATACCTAAGCAAGTGGATAACAGAACGTGGTCTAGGGGAGATAGCAAAGAGACGGAACATGTTGAACTGCAAGCATAGAGGGAAGTGGGGAGCCATGATGGCCTACGTCCTGAAAAGAGACGGCACATAAAAAGAAAGTGACTGAAGTCTAGATGACAGGTCAGAACCAATAATATTGCAGATTCTTCTTTGTATTTTATCTAGCATCTCCAAAAACAGAGCAGAAGCACCAGATAAGATGTAGCAGTAATAGTCAATGATTTGATCGAGTTTCTTCCTTGTTAGTAGCTTGTCCTGATGCGTCGTTTCCTTCTTACTCGGCAGGCTGAGCTTTCAATAAATAAATAAAATGAAAAGAAAAGTAAAATAATTGAATAAAAGCTTTTTCTTTTATGCAGATGACGTGACAGATATCGAAGATCGACATTTGCTGTGACTGCGAGAGGCCAACATGTTAACAACGGTGAATGATTGAAACATCACCGTAGAAAACAAGACAGATAACTGTCACCTGCACAGTTTTAACTCCCAGAATTTCACCCGATGTCAGGGAGTACAAAAGATTCAATAATTTTACATCAGTCAATACATACAAACATTATATATATATATATATATATATATATATATATTATTAATAGTAGAAATCTTATAAGTATAAGAAACTATACTCGTTCGGAAAACCTTCGGTGTCTTGATTTGCAAATAATCAAACCAATACCAAAGGGAAAAAATGTATAAAAAAAAGAAAGAGCCAAGAACATGTACCTTAGCCGAAAATAATCGTCTAGCATGCAAGTCCAAAGCCCCCACCCCCAAAGAACCGATACGAGTACGCAAAATAACTAAATAAAGTGCTCAATACAGTAAGTAGAGCCGACCTTGTTAAACCTAGAGAGCCAGACAAACCTATATATATATGTGTGTGTGTGCGCTCGCGCGTGTGTGTTTATAGTAAAGGTAACAAATCCGTTGGTATATAATCCAAGTGGATTTTAATAATGTAAAATATTAAAACTTATACACAAAAAGAGCACAATGTATTTATTATTACACAGCAAATCATACTTATTATAAAATCCAGGTTGTGTGTGTGTGTGTGTGTGTGTGTTTGTTCCTTTATATATGAGATTGGATTTCCTACATTTTTTCAACCGATTTCAACAAAACTTCACTTTTTTTGGCAGGTAGTGTTTGTTATTGTCTTGCACACTTTTTTCTTTATTTTTACATTCAGAATGCTTTAAAAATTCCATTTACAAGACAATTCTTTATAATAAAATTCTATTCAATCGGTAGACTCATAACGATTGAAAACAATATTTTTGTTTGAGTTTGGGTTTGACCAATACGTAAAAAAAAACACAACTAATTAAGACATGCGTGTCCGTTAACCTTAAACAATAATCTTTGTCAATTTTATTTTTCAGTCTTTATGATGGTTGATACTTCATCTATCTCTTACTGTTACATCCCTGGGCAACGCCGGGTTCTACTGCTAGTAATTAATAAACAATAAATTACCAAATCACATATAGGGAGTAGCCAATTTCGGTAGACGAAATATATATATATATATATATATATATATATATATATATATATATATATATATATATAAAAGAATTAAATAAACACTGAAATAGTTGGTTAAAATCGTATGTGTTAAAAAGTGGCAATATCAAGTTAGAAAAAAATCAAACCTGTTGAGCGATTTAATATTCTAAAATAATAAAACGCCAAATGAAACACTGCCGCCATTTTGACCGCCAAGATCTCATCAGGTGGTTAACTTTAATTTAAATTATATCTTCCTGCATCAAACAAGGACACTAACACAACAATATATACATGACAGACATACATGTTTTCGTAGATACGATAAATCTTCATATACATAATCATTTAAATACATGGAATTTCATATATATATATATATATATATATATATATATATATATATATATATATATATATATTACCAAATCTTTAAATTCACGAATAAGTTGTTGTGTGTTATGGGTAAAATTCCCAAAATTCAAATTAACTTTTATTTTATATTTTTCCTCCCGAGTACTTTAGAATGTCGCTAGATTCGTTTTTATTCGTTTTTATATGCTTAGTTACGCAACTGTTTTTTTTTTTATTCACGTGTTCTCACGCTTGATGGGAGCAATTTAATTTCATTCAAGGTGACGTCATATAAACAGTGAAAATGAATGTTTTATGTGTGTGTTTTTGTATGCGTATGCGTGTGTTTATATTAAACCCACTTCAATGTACGGCCCCCTATAGAGGAAGACACCTATTTAACTCCAGAATTTGGAGTCTTTCTTTATAATCTGTCCAATATATATATATATATATAATCTGTCCTATATATATATATATATATATATATATATATCGCTATCCACTGCTCCACCGTGCCTCCCTATATATATATATATATATATATATATATATATATATATATATATATATATATAGAGAGAGAGAGAGAGAGAGAGAGAGAGAGAGAGAGAGGGAGGTGGGAGCAGTGGATAGCGGCTTGGATTGAGGAATCGCAGAGCCGAGTTCGAATTCCAGTCGAATCCATTACTTTCACTTACGTGCTAATACCCTTGGGAAAGGTATGTATCCTCTTCATCTCCCTCCAGCTATGGGTAAAATAGCAGGACATACTGGGTTCTATAGCCTTGGATGGCAACTGGTCTAGGAGAAGGACAACTCTGAATTCAAAACCTGCGGAGGGTCGTTTGGGAACCTTGTGGCATGCATTCGGTGCACCAGGTTTCTGTATTCGTCCTCAAAAAGTGGCTGGTCCTGCACGAGGCCTTCACCACTATAAACAAATCTCATGTGCCGGTGTCGGGATGACGGTTTCCTGGGGACTTATCGGCCTGACCCTCATACGTCGAACGCGACGGGAGAGTCGATTATATATATATATATATAAAGAATGAACAGTAAGATATACAATCCGGTGTTCTTATAGATATTTTTATTTTACAAAATAGTGCTCAATGTAAATTTACAGAGCATTAATATTATAAATTAATTGATTTAAAATATGTTTTTTTTCGTTACACACTTCTAACCATGTTTCAAAAATGGAAGCTAAAAGCCACGAATTTAATTTTGCAATTAAATTAAAGACATTAGTTCCATTTCATCCTCAAGCAAATTTTGGAGTAACTTTTAAAATTACTGGGATCTAAAGACACAGCAAAAATCACGTTTCCATGGTTACAGATAACCATGTAAACGTGATTTTACAGATAATCATATATATAGATAGATAGAGAGAGTCATCCAAAGCTCATCAGGGCGGCTAGACATGCAATTCATGCAATTGCTTCGCGCCAGGATCGAAACCCGATCAATTTCACATCAGTCAGAAACTCTCACCTTCAGGCTATCAGCGCAACCAACGGAGAAAAAGAATTTTTAACGCATTTTATACGAGACATAAACATTCCCGTCTACCAGAGTTCTCAATTCATAGCTGTATCTTCTAGAAGTAGTAATTCAATAATGGTGTGCCAACAAAACATACCCAATACTTTTAGATGAGTTTCAAAGCAAATGATATTTGCTGAAGCGCTGTACTGTTTTATAAAAGTGCTTCCATTATCATTAAGCGTCTTTTACAATTATATATTTTATAATGTTTTGAATGCGCTCAAACACACACACACACACACATATATATATATATATATATATATATATATATATATATATATATATATATATATATATATATATATATATAAATGTCCAAGAATTATCAGATTATTTTGATATTTTCAGAATTTATTCATTAACGAATAAACCTTTATATTGATTTTTTATTTTAATGTTTTTGAGGAGGATTTTATCGTGTCAATTATAGCCCACCTTTACTTAATTCGTGTCTCAGTTCATACTCGTGAATTTTTGATGTACCTAGGTTTTACATTTTTATAAAGCTAGGATCGAATTCTACATTTTCGAAAGATTGTATAAGAGCCTGAAAGTGTTATATCATTAAAAATATTTAACATCGACTGTGAACACATCGAAAATATGGTTTGAAATTGTAAGAAAAGAAGTCGAAAATTCAAAAAACTATTTTTGTAGTGAGTTGCTGATGCCAATTTAAAAACAAAATATACCGTATATTTTTTGTTTTCACATGTAGAATTTTTTCTGTATATTTGTTTGTTATAAAATTGGCTTTCATTTTCACAGTACGATTTTAAATCTCTTTTGCAGTGAAATTTTAAAACACTTTTAAATCTTGGTCTTTGCTGAAAAACTTGATATAAAATATATTGGAAGAATCAAAAAATGTAAAGATTAATGCTCATTTCCGGCATGAACATTTTTTAAAATAACTTTATTTATTTCATTTTGCAATATTTCGAATTTTCTTCTACGGACGATCAAAAACAAAATTAAAAATTAAATTATGAACTATGTCCTCAACTAACTCATTTCCGTTTCACGGATTTTTGTGTTGTTTACTCAGACAACACAGTCGTACATTTTGTTTATCTGAATTTATAGCTTCCATGTTATTTTACACTTCCATATATTAAAAAAATCAGTGTTTTTAAGGAGCAAAGTAAATGGCTCTTTTAAGTTCATTATTCCTTTTTTATTTAAATAATTTCAAAATTCTTTAGTTAGGCTTGGTTTAGTTTGTTTTGTTTTACGGTATATCAATCTCAATGCGTTATTTAATGCCGACAAAATTTTTTATTGCTGGTAATATTTTTTCCTTCAAAAAATCTATTTCTGGTAATATTTTTCCTTCCAAAATGTATAGCTGGTAATTTTTTTCAAAAATGTATAGCTGGGAATTTTTTTTCCAAAATGTATAGCTGGTAATTTTTTTTCAAAAATGTATTGCTGGTAATATTTTTCAAAAATGTATAGCTGGTAATTTTTTTTCAAAAATGTATTGCTGGTAATATTTTTAAAAAATCGATAGCTGGTAATTTTTTTTCAAAAATGTATAGCTGGTAATTTTTTTCAAAAATGTATAGCTGGTAATTTTTTTTCAAAAATGTACAGCTGGTAATTTTTTTCAAAAATGTATTGCTGGTAATATTTTCAAAAATATATAGCTGATAATTTTTTTTCAAAATGTATAGCTGGTAATTTTTTTCAAAAATGTATAGCTGCTAATTTTTTTTCAAACATGTATTGCTGGTTATTTTTTCAAAAATGTATAGCTGGTAATTTTTTTCAAAAATGTATTGCTGGTAACATTTTTTCTTCGACAATTTTTTTTCAAAATGTATAGCTGGTAATTTTTTTCAAAAATGTATAGCTGGTAATTTTTTTCAAAAATGTATTGCTGGTAATATTTTTTCTTCGACAATTTTTTTTTCAAAATGTATAGCTTGTAATTTTTTTCAAAAATGTATTGCTGGTAATATTTTTTCTTCGACAATTTATTCCTGTAATAATTTTTTGCGAAGTATTTCTGGTATCAAAACCTATTTTTACGCTTTCATAGTGTTTTGACCGCAGTTTGGTGGTTAACTATTTGCCCATAGTTGGGACCCTAACAGGTGCTACCACCCCGGTCAGAGTGGGAATGGCATCATCAACAATTCAGAGGTGGTTCCATGCTCCTGAAAACCTCCTGATCAGAGTAAGTGAAGTAAGTGTTTTATTGTATATTTTTCGTTCTCTGTATCTAACTTGATGTATGTCGCTATTTTTTCAAAGTACTTTTCCCCATCTAGGAGCTGACCTGCTTGTCGTTGCTTAACTTCGGTGATCGTACGAAAACCGCTCGTTTCATCATGCCAAAAATTCTTTTTTCGTCAGAATCCATCTTGCACATTTCCAAATCTATCATTCACCCGTTCATTGAATACTGTTGCCATATTTCGTCTGGTGTTCCTGCTGTACATCTAGAGATCCTAGACAAAATCCACAGAAAGATCTGTGACTACTTTCGATCAGTCAATTTGGATCCTAACCCGGCATCTCAAATTCAGTGACTCCCTCATCGACGTGACATAACTTTCCTCTGTCTTTTCTACAAATATTTTCATGGCAGCTGCTCTGACGACCTTTTTTACACTGATGCTCTGAATACGCGAATTTAAGCGTGCTACTAGATTGGCATTGTGGTCCCACCCTTTTACTGTTGAAACAACTAAACGAAACCGCCACTTCTACTCCAATAGTCTTTTTTTCTCGCACTTCCTACCGTTGGAACTCTCTTCCGTTTCCTTACTTCCCTGATAGCTACAACCTTCAAAAATTTAAATGCAACGTCAATAGCCATCTTCTGTCTTCTTGAATCGCCTTCACCTTTTGCCCTTTCATCAATCTTCCCTATACTCAGTCTCCTCTTTCACTTTCACCCACTATAACCGCCTGCGTACTAGTGGCATTCCCGCTTTGCTTGGGATGAAATCATTAAAAAGAAAACGTGATGTGGCCGTAAGCCTTTCAAAGTACAGAGTGGTAAGAGTTCATATCCTGCTGGGAAAAATGTAGTTTACTTTACATTTTAAGTAAAAGGTAAGTAACAGTTTTATAAAATCTATCTAATTAGCCCTTAAAGTTACTACTTTTCTTCGAAATAAATGTCTAAGAAATCTTTAATGAGTTTTAAGTTCTCTTTTTTTCAAATATTTTATTCTTATATTCTGTTATTTACAATATTGACCAAATGCTTGGAACCGCCCTCTGAATAATTATTAAGTTTCCTTCTTTAGTTTAATTAATTTTTATTAATCTAGGATCGAATTCTGCGTCTGCGTAAGATTGTACTATCAGTAATGGGTGCGCTTTGCTAGACAATGCTGGTAAGCAAAACAAGAGCTCGCGAGTGGTCTACTGCTCTGGACACCTAACCATGGAGCAAGATGGGTTGGTCATCCAGCAAACACCTACATTGACCAGCTATGTTATGACACAGAATGCCACCCTAATGACCTTCCTACTTTGATACAGGATCGTGATGGTTGACGTGATAGACTTATGAATGTCTGAGCTAGCTCGACTGATTATAAAGGGTGCTTCATTAAGAGGGATTATATATAAGGGTATTTCATTAAGACGGATCAAAATCAGCAGTAAATAAATCAGTGTTATTGGTGAAAATTTATTTATTTCTCTATTGGATTATGTTATTTAAGTCATGGCAATTATATGTGAAAAATAATATCGGCCAAATATCCACCAAATCGGAAAGGAAAAGAAAAAACTTATTAGACGCTTAAATTTAGTTCACATTTAAAATTGGTCCAAGTTATTGGAACTCCCTTTATATATGAAGAAATACAGTTTTAAGGTATGCTATATTTATGGGATAAAGTACTCAGTATCAGAGATAGAGCGTATGTAAATATAAAATTTAGCATTGAACTCAATACGCAGATGATTGCGTTTAGCATGAAAAAAATATATATATATATATATATATATATATATATATATATATATATATATATATGCACGGATTGTCATAGTTGGCTTAGATCGATACGGTAAAGGGATATTGTTTATAAAAGGGGCTCTCGGGGGCACAGTCCTATGGGTAGGGAGCTTGGATGCGTTCCACCCCGGAATATGTGAACGAGCGGTGCAATTCGTTACCTCTTCGTCACCAAGTTGGTATTACGCTTGTCTCATATCGTAACTGTTCGGGTTTCAATTCTCGCTAATGGATGCGCACTGCTGAATATATAGGACGAAACGGCCGTCCAGTGCTTTCTGCATTCTGTTGAGGTTTCTTCTAGACTCGATGAATTACTTAATTATAATTATCTCAAATCCTCTTTAATTTCTATCACCTATTTCTCTATTGAACCATGTTATTTAAGTCATGGCAATTATGTGTGAAAAATAATATCACCCAAATGTCCGCCAAATCTGTAAGTAAAAGAAAAACATCATTAGACGCTTAAACTTAATTCACATTTAAAATCGGTCCAAGTTATTAGAACTCCCTTTATATATGAAGTAATATAGTTAAGGTATGCTATATTTATGGGATAAAGTACTCAGTATCAGAGACAGGGCGTATGTAAATATAAAATTGAACATTGAAGTCAATACTCAGATGATTGCGTTTAACATGAAACAGTCTGTCGCCTCTGAGTGTTAACTTCAATATTCACTTATATATATATATATATATATATATATATATATATATATATATGTATATATATATATATATGCTCGGATTGTCATGGGGTGGCTTAGAGCGATTAAGTGCATAGGTAAAGGGATATTGTTTATAATAGGATAAACGTATTCTACACACACACACACACACACACATATATATATATATATATATATATATGTGTGTGTGTGTGTGTGTGTGTGTGTGTGTGTGTATAAGGGTGTTTCATTTAGACGGATCAAAGTCAGCAGCAAATAAAGCATTGTTATTGGTGAAAATTTATTTATTTCTCTATTGGACCATGTTATTTAAGTCATGGTAATTTTGTGTGAAAAATAATATCACCCAAATATCTGCCAAATCTGTAAGAAAAAGGAAAAATTCATGAGACGCTTAAATGGAAGACCATTAAGCTATGTTGCTGAAACTATTTACACCACTATGATATGGCGTCCATCTTTTTTTTATAGAGGCGGTTACTTAAAATTTAAAATCGGACAGACTGTTGAAACTTGAATAAGCATGGAATAATAATAATACAACACAAAATGTACGTAACAAAATGTATTGAAACAATGAAAAAAGGTACACAATATTTACAGGTAGTTTTGGTATATTCTTGGGAAGACTGTTCCTGCAGAATGGGTTGACTAAGTCACAGTCGGGCAGAGTCTCTGGATTCGATCTCTTAATCTTCCGTCGTCTTCCGAGACCAACCCATATTTATATGGTCGGTACTCCACTTATGTAAATTAGGTGTATCATACACAACACAGACATAATATTAACATTAACCAAATAGATTAGGCAAAAGTTTAAGTAAGCTTCACGCAGTAATGGGTTAATTTCGCTATTATTATTATCATTATTATTATTGAACATAATAAAATTAATTAGTTTTGAAAAAATCACGCAACTTTCAAATTTTAGTGGATTTTTTTTAATCGAGAGGGTGGCAACATTTGCCCTAGTATATATTTTCTTATTTAAAACGTAAAATTTTTCTTCTTTTACAGATCAACATAGCTCAACTTCGATATAAGAAACTGTTAGCATAGAACTTACGCTTATATCGAACCACTTCAACTATAAAATGGTGAGATCTTGCCAGTAATCTAGTACTGCGCTTAAATTCATAAAGTTTAGGTGCCATAGAGTAAAGTTTATCAGAACAATTACCATGAAAATATTAACAGAAAGGACACAGGAAGATTACAAAAGCTCTTTTCCTCTCTTTCTACTCCTCTATCGCTCATATATATATATATATATATATATATATATATATATATATATATATATATTCTTTTAAGAAAGGAAAAGCCTCGAGAGTGCCGCCATTGAATATTATCCAAATATATATATATATATATATATATATATTCTTTTAAGAAAGGAAAAGCCTCGAGAGTGCCGCCATTGAATATTATCCAAATATATATATATATATATATATATATATATATATATTTTAAAGAAAGGAAAAGCCTCGAGAGTGCCGCCATTGAATATTATCCAAATATATATATATATATATATATATATATATATATATATATATATATATATATATATATATATTCCGTTATTTTCTTATTAGCCAGTTCTACCCTGAAGATCCGTTTAGGTGAAACCTAGGAAGGTTTGCCTGGCTTTGGGATTTTCTAGTTTATCGCTCTACTTAGTGTATTTAGCACTCTACGTTTTAGACTTTCTACTCGTTTAGTTTCATTTTTTTCTTTGAACTTGGAGCTTAAGAACCTGACGATTGGATTGGTTTCATATTATGTTAATGTTCTTGGTTCTTTCTTTTTGCATTTCCAATTTTTTCCTCGGGTACCGGTTTCTTCGATTACAAGTTGAGCTATCCGAAATTTTCCAAACGATTATTACCATTTATATATATATATATATATATATATATGTGTGTGTGTGTGTGTGTGTGTGTGGAGAGAGAGAGAGAGAAATAGAAAGAAAGACGAGCTAGTATTCCCAAAAAGACCGACAATAAAGTTCTCGAAAAAGATTATCTTTCTACATATAAGTACATTTTTTCTGTTCTGTATTATATTTGTATATATATATATATATATATATATATATATATATATATATATATATATATATATATATATATCACCCAGACGGTTTACATATGTGAGAAATATGTGGGAGTTGGAAGTGAAATCAATTTGTGTTTGTGTGTGTTTGGTCCCGCAAGGAGAGATAGATGAGAAATATGTTTAATTCAGATTTCGCCCACACACCGCAAAATCTTTCATTTAACCTTTGTCTGAAAATGGGCCTTGCAACGGAAACTGGTTTTCACCCCCCGGCGAGCGTCGAACTACAAAACCCTGCGTTACAGAGACAATGAAAAACTCATGCCGCCGAAAACAACACTGAAATATACGTTCATTTTAGACCGCATTGCATCACCCCCACAACACATTTGCTGACATTAAAGACCGTCATGTGCAGTGTTCAGACGTCTCAATGGCCTGATAACAAAAATCTGTTAATGATATTTTGTAATATATCAGAGTTATTCTTTTCTGGGAGGGGGGTATTCTTTTACTGGAAGAGCTTTCGTTTTTTTTTTGTTTTTTTTTGTCCTTAAATTAGATATCGGCTGCTTAAATAGCCGCCATGTTACCCCGTTTGCTATTTTAATTGTAAATGTGTCAGGTGAGATATTTTCTCATTGAAAGGTACTGAGTTGGCGCCTCGGTGCGTATTAACTGTTACCACGCATGAGTAGTGAGTTCGCTCCTCACAGTGCCCCATACTTGAGGCCTTGTACAAGAAGCATCCCCTATTCGTATTCGTACGCTGTGTGTAGCGTAACGGCCATCGGCGCAGAAAGCCTCAAATACTTTCGTACAAACACCCTTATAAATCCACTGATTCCTCTCACCGTGCAAGATGGTGAACATACAGGCAGACAGGAGTGTTTAGATTTGATCTAGAAGAAGGACAACCCTGAATTTAAAACCGGATGATTAAGGGGTTTTCAGCTCCACCCAATTATAAAAATGATATAAAAAAATATTCACTAGAGAAATTGCAGCAGCAACGCCGAGCCTGGTGAGGCTGAGACCTTATATTTCACAGGGGAGTATACTGGATTAAACTATATACAGTATAGGCCAAATGTCTGAGGCCACCATCTGGATTTCGAGAAATACCCTAAAAATTTAAGGTTGCATGTCTTTTTCAAAACTAATTTACTAGCTCACTTCAAACCGGGGGGGGGGCTTTCTTTTCCTGACGGGTTTTATCATACATTTAATAATAATAATGACGAAATTAAACCATTACTACATAATGATTCATTAACATTTTAGCATTTTTTGCTTAATTTAACTTGGTGGCTAATTGTAATCTTAAGACTGGAGGATTTCAAATTTTAGGTAACACCCCCGTAAAAAAAGTGTACACCCCACAACAATGCGTTAAAAAGCTTCAGCATCCTAGCTTAGTAGGAGTTAATGAAACCAAAAAAGGTAGGAAACTTATTCATTAGTAAATCCAGAAAGTGTCTTCAATTTTTTCTGTATCTATTGTGTATGTATGTTTATGAAAATGAATACTATGAACCGAGTTCGAATTCTGGTCAGTGATGTGCCTATCCCTTTCACACAAATGCCCTAATAGAAGAACGTGGCTCTAGGCGTCCTATATATAATCAATTCACCTCAAAAAAAGTCGATAATGCCACTAAGACGCAAGGGGCTACTGGGAAGGAAAAAGAATGAGAAGGAACCGGAAACCCAATCTTAAACAGGAAACAAGGGATCTCCTGTCCATATGAGTGGTGGGGGGGGATTGAATTAAATTTTATTGTGCTTT
>CAHIKZ030001469.1:510000-525000 GCA_903632075.3 Acanthosepion pharaonis | reverse complement strand
CGTCCTTTGTTCTTTAAAGAACCTTTCACTGTTATACTAAATAAATATGTCTTGGATTCCCTGATGTGTTTAAGTGGATTGCGAATTGTTCCAGCTGTTTTGATTGGTTTGGTTTGATCTATTTTGTTTTACGGTATATCAACCTCAATGAGTTATTCAATGCCGACAACATTTTTAAGATAGAATAAGTATTTATAAGTTTCACTTTTCATTGACGCAATTTTATAAAGAGGGTTTTTGTCGAGTGTCAAATGTATTGGTTGTAATATTGTATTTTTTTCCAAAATTTTCAAAATCTTCAGGTGGTTGGAATTTCGAACTGAACCCTTTATCTCGCTCAAGGACACATGGCACAGTGGATGAAGGCGTTGGTTAGATCCAGTGACAGGACCCAAAGAGTGTGAATTCAATACCCGGTTAAGTCAGTGGAGAACTTGGAGAGGGGTATTAACAGGAGATAACTGATAAATGACATCCATTAGACATGGCACGTGGAACTAGAACAGTCTACCCCAGTGAGTGAAATAAAGGGTTCAATTCGAAATTGCAACCACCCGAAGAAGGCCAGAGTGTACAACGGCCGAAACGTTGTGATAAATATGGTGACAAAGATGAGGACAATAGTTCGAATAATGTAAATAATGTAGATAATTATCCACTATGATATTTGTTGTCTCTGAACCCAAATAGGTATTATTTGACTATTTACTCCTGTCTTAATAGTCCGCTATGTTCGACAAAGTAATACTGACAGTTACTCTCGAAAATGACCTCCAATCAGTTGTTAACTGGGGCATGTAATGTCTTATTGTGTTCATAAATGCGGATTTTTTGGTGGGTAAGGTGGCACTTCGATGTGGTGTAATGATTAGCAAGCTTTTTTCGCTACAACGATTACGACTGAATAATGAGTTCGATCCTCTCTGGTGCCCCTATGCTTTCGGCCTTGCGCCACATTTAATCAAAGCTTAGAAAGTCATCATAATTGTGAATATTTAGACTATTAGATAATTTGTCTTTGTATTTATTATAGTATCTCAGGTCCCGATGGGTTGTATATTCTACCTTTTTTTAAGCGATTCTCCCCAAGCAAGGTGGGAGTGCCACTAGTACGCAAGGGGGCTACAGAGAGTGTAAATAAAGGAAAAGACTGGGTATAAGGGGGTGTTGAGGAAAGGATAAAAAGAAGAACAGAGGAGGATAAAAAGAAGAACAGGGATCAAAGCAACAGAAGATATCGATTGACATTACATTTAAACTTTTGAAGATTATAGTTATCAAGGAAGCAAGCAAGTAAGAGGAAGGGAGTTCCACTGCCGGGAAGTGCGAGAGAAGAAGCTATTGGAGCAGAAGAGGCGGTCACATGTAACAGTTTCGACAGTCAAAGAGTGGGACCGAAAGGCCAATCTAGTAGCGCGCTTAAATTCATGCAGTCAGGGCACCAGTGGAAATAGCTTGTCAGAGCAGTTGCAGTGAAAATATTTATAGAAAAGACAGAGGGAAGCCACATTACGTCGGTGAGAAAGCGACTGGAGTCGAGACCCCAAGTCAGGATTTTGTCAAGGACCTCAAGATGAACAGCAGGGGCACCAGACCATATATGGCAACAGTATTCCATGCATATGGACGAATGGTAGATTCGTAGACGTAAAGGGTGGACTCAAACGGGAAAAAAACCTTTACCAAATCTTTGATTGCCTTGGAGTTTGTGGTTATAATTTTAGTGACTGTAAGAGTTAAATGTTTTTACAGTTCAGTGAATAACAAATTGGTTTTGTCTATAGCTCTGAGATGACGTATTATGATTACTCATATTATTTACATTATTCGGACTGTTATCCTCATCTTCATTGCCATATTCACAACGTTTCGGCCGTTTCTACGCTCCGGCCTTCATCAAGTGATTGGAATTTCAAACCGAACCCTTTATTTCGTGCACCAGGGTAAAGGTAAAAGGTAAAGTTAAAAGGAAAGTTAAAGTTAAAAGGAACTAACTGAGAGATCCGGAAGAGACATGACACGTGGAACAGGAACAATCTACCCCGATGGACGAAATAAAGGTCAAAATTTCAATCACCTCCTGAAGGAGACCGGAGTGTACAACGACCAAAACGTTGTAAATATGGCAATGAAAATGAGGATAGCAGTCCGAATAATGTAAATAATGTAACAAAATGTTTTTTTTAGAACAATAAACTTAGTGCTTTTGGTGTCGGCAGTACACGCTTCTTAGACTTACGGATTTTTATGCTTTTTTTGCATTGATGAGGATATTTAAAGAGTTTAAAAGATTTTTTTTAATATAAATGTCTTCATCTAGATATTCCGGGCTACAAATTCCGAAAGCTCTGAATGAGAGGCCTATAATTAATTCTAATTTTGTTTCGTTGTTGTGATGGGAATAAACATTGATTAGGTCCTTGTTATTAGTTGGTTGTCGATAAATCTTGAAATCAAATTTGTTATCGTTTCAGATTCATAGAATATCGAGCGAAGTTGAACGTTGTTTATTTTTGCCTTGTGAATAAATTTGATAATGCGTTCGATATTTTTTTTTTTTTTTAATAATGTTTGGTAGCTTTTAGCTTCGGGGATATATTCATAAAACGCCATCTCTGTATCTGAGATAGTGAAGTTCTTAGGTAAGGTATGCTTAAATGGACTATATTCTAAAAATTCTAAGAAGAGAGGAGACAGCTTGTGGGGGATCCCATGGGTAAAACAATTTTGTTTGCAAACGTTGTTTTTGAAAGAAAAGAAACAACGGTTAGTAATTAATTTCATATATATATATATATATATATATATATATATATATATATATATATATATATATTGGTCAAGAAGAGACTTATCGGTTTGGACGGTGGGTATGATCCCAGCGTGCGGCACCTTTGGAAAGTGCCTGAAAACCATACCACGGGTTGACCCAAGTCTTGTGAGTTTAAGTGCGGGTAGACGGAACACTTGGGACTGTCGACAGTTGCGCTGGCACGAAGTCACAAGTCATCGTGACCGAGGGTTTGAGTGTGCTGGTGTTGTTCAGATTGTTGATCATTCTAGATAACACGCTATCTCCCAGAAACTGTAACTAAGGTCTCCTCAGCATAGCTGCAGTATACACCACAGGTTGGCTCTGTGGTTGCTGAACAAACACAAATGTGCCTGGGCGAGAGTCTGCAATAGGGATTGGCTAGCCGGCTTAGTAGACTGATATCCTCGAATACGAATGGTCAGCTATTATATATATATATATATATATATATATATGTGTGTGTGTGTGTGTGTGTGTGTGTGTATTGTCATCCACAGATTGTCATCCATATATATATATATATATATATATATATATATATATATATATGCATGCTTCATTGAAAACGACAGACAAGGTTCTACGGTTAAGCTTTTTATTTAATTTTTCTTGTGTTTGAACAAGAGCTTTCTTTTCTGGACAAAGAGTGTGTAAAAACCGTCTAAAAGTTTTCATAGTTCCGAGCACTTTCGGCTATAACTTTAGCCATTATCAAGGATGATTCAATTTTTCAGTTTAATTGAGTGTGTGCGTTCTGTGTATATTTTAGTGTGTTGTAGTGACATTTTTAATTTCAGAATACGGCTAGCACATTGTGGCCTTGTTCGTAGTTAATTGTGTTAAGAGTTCGCTTTTTCTTTTTTATTATTAAAGCTTTCATTATTTTTAATCTTTTTTTTACAGGTGGATGAAATTATTATATTTGTGCTTTCTACTAGTATGTTTCTAATGGAGTCTGGTAAATTTGTGTGTGTGTGTTTAAATGGGTTCTAATGGAGCTATGTTTTTGGTCGAACACCAGAAAAATTAAATAAAAAGCGTAACCGTAGTACCGTGTCTGTCGTTTTTAATGAAACATGCATAAACGAAGGGTTGCTGCCTAAATATAATATATATATATATATATGTTCAAATAGATCTATCGCATTTATTAACAGATCTTATAGATATGCTTTTTCATAACCAACGAAAATTGGTAATGGTAAGTGAAAACCAGGTAAGTCTTTTAAAATTTTCTTTATTAATTGAATATTATACCTGTAGTTATCTGTTGATCGCTTTTGGGTGGTCCGTCTATATTTCTGAGTTGAGGTGTTTACACTATTTGCATTGTTTGGATTGTTCCTCTTATCTTTATTGTCATATTCACGACGTTTCGGTCGCTGTACGCTCCGGCCCTCTTCAGATGATATACGTTGGAATTTCGAACCGAAGCCTTTATTTCGTCCACCGGGGTAGATTTTTGGTTGAAGTAATCCATTGACTTGATCCAAAGAGTTGTGAGTTCAATACCTGTCTACAAGTAGCAGAGGTGAAAAAAAAAACTTGGAGAGTTGAGTTTCTAAAAAGGAAATAATTGATACTGAAATATCCAGAAAAGGCATGGCATGTGGAACTAGAATAATCTAGATTTTGAGGCAGAGAGCTTATCGAATGGAATGAGAACGTTCTCAGCACCCATTGTATCTACATATAATCTGAGTTTCAATCAGTATGTAATATGCCTCTATCTATCCATTTTTCTATCAGTCAATCTTTTTTTTTATCAAGCAAGACAATAAAGCCAGTAAGACGCAAGTTACTCAGTAGAAAATATGAGAAAAATATACTATTAAGGAGACAGAACAATAAAAGAACAAAAATTAATGCGTCAGAAGATAACGATTGACATTGCATTTAAATTTTTGTACATCAAAGTTGACTTGGAAGCTAGAATCCTGAAGAGTGTTCCGAAAATGTGAAGTGCGATAGCAGAAACTATCAGCATAGAACTTACGGTTCTATCTAGCTCGCAGTCTACGGTATATGAACGTTCATATAGAAAGATAGAAATATATTACATATTTATGTAAGATAGATAGGTATCACACATTATAAAATGGACAAAGTCCGACAATTATTTTAAGACATTTTTATGTTTATACATTCTTTTTATAGATACAAAAATTTAAGTAAATGCTCTGTTTATAATAAAAACTATTAACAACATTTACCAGCCTGAATGTCCGAGAAATTATCACAGAAAAGACTCGTCCTCCGACAGGATTCGAACCTGTATTCTATACGGAACCGTCATTTAGCTTGACGTGCCTTTACCGATTTGGCCACAGAGGAGCGTTTCGGTTAGCCAGGTCGAATTTACTGTATTTAAACTTCAATGTTCCATGAATCTCTCACGTAAAAATGTCTCCTTAAATTTTTATGTTAAACATAAAAATGTCTTAAAATAATAGATAGGTGTATATTACATATGGAACGACAATTTAATATTATTGAAAGCAATAAAAGGCCTCAGTAGGAGGGATACGTTGGGATAACAAATAATCAAAATGAAGATACTCGTCACAAAAGTCTAGACATGGAGGATCGAAAATGTTCTAATCACGCTCAAAGTTGCCCTTTCGCTCTGTTACCTGTAAATCATTGTGAATGTTTGTTTATTTATATATATATATATATATATATATAATATTTAAAATATATTAAATATATTTATAATATAATGGTCTGTAAATTTACATTGAGCACATTTTGTAAAAATAAAATATCTATAAGAACACCGGATTTTATATCTTACTGTTTTTTCTTTTAATATATATATATATATATATATATATATATATATGTCCCATGTTCTGTCTGAATTTTACTTTTTATTAAAATGAACGAAATTTTCAATGTCTAGTGGAGCTAAACTGTTTTTATGCAGATGCATTTTATTTCGGAGAACAATAAAATTAAATTTTGTTTGATTAAAACCCTGCTAACATGGAAGTATCCAAGAATCATTTGAGGTACGTAATGCTTTATGAGTTCAAGAAAGGAAACTCAGCAGCTGAAGCGGCTAGAAACATTCACTCAGTTTATGGAGAGGAATGTGTGAATGAAAGAACTTTCAGAAGATGGTTTGCAAAATTCAAAGGTGGAGATTTCACTTTTGAAGATCGAACTGGACGTTCAGTTGAGTTTGATGAAAAGCTTCTTGAAGCAGCACTTGAAAATCCTGCTTTATCAGTTGAGGAATTGGCAGTGGTTCTCAGTTTAAACCATACAACTGTTCATCGTCATCTTCAACAACTTGGGAAAGTTCCTAAACTTGGAAAATGGGTGCCTCATGAATTGTCTGAAAACAACCTCAAATTCCGAGTTGACATCTGCTCTTCTCTCCATTCTTGCAAACTTGTTTCACCTTTTTTGGATAGACTTGTGACTGGCGACGAAAAATGGATCTTTTATCGAAATGTTAAGCATCGTAAACAGTGGCTTGGTAAAGGGGAAGGAGCCCAGCCACAGCCGAGAAGGAACTTCATGGGCAAAAGGTTCTTCTTTCAATCTGGTGGGATCGCCAAGGAATAATCCACTTTGAATTCTTATCACCTAATGCAACAATTAATGCTCAAATATACTGTCTGCAATTAGAGCATTTGAACCAAGCTTTGAGGAAAAAAAGACCTACTCTAGTGAATCAAAAAGAGGTGATGTTTCATCAGGAAAATGCACGACCCCACACAGCAAGAATCACGTCACAAAAGATCGAAGAACTTGGTTGGGAGAAAATTCCTCATCCACCTTATTCTCCCGATCTTGCTCCTTCAGACTACCATTTGTTTCATAGCTTACAGAATCATTTGGAAGAAACAGCTTTTGTAACACAGAAAGAGGTTAAAACTGACATTTGTGAGTTCTTCGAATCAAAGCCAAAAGAATTTTACAGTAATGGAATTATTAAGCTTGTTAATAGATGGAAGGAAGTCATAGATAATCAGGGAAAATACATTGTTGATTGAATCTGTAATTAAATGTAACATTTGGTCACTTGTTTTCTTTATTCAAAATTTGGACAGAACTTATGGGATGACCTGATATATATAAATATACACACACATTGTGACTTTTTATATCTAGCATTATGTCGTATTACTATAAATCCTATTTTTAATGATTTTCAGTGGACATATCTGATTTTTATTTTCTTATCAACTGGCCTAAACCATGAGGTTCTCTTAAATAAAATGGCGGGAGATGCATTTTTCTTTTGTAGATTTTTAAGATCTACGCCAATTGATTTTACTGTCACTTTTTAAGAAAATAAAAAGCGAATATTTCAATTCAATCTCGTGTACCGAGTAAAAATAATGTTTCTCGTATAAGATATATCTCTGTGTGTGGTGTGTGTGTGTGTGTGTGTGTGTGTGTGTGTGTGTGTGTGTGTGAGTGAGTGCACGCATGCGCAGGAAAACATATCTGTCGACTTTAAAAATCAGTTGCTTGTTCTATCAAACGATTGTTATACAATCGTGTGATACGTGACTCTGTCTTCCGTTTCCTCTCCTTCCGTCAACTGCGCCCCTTCTCTTACAGTCAACCCTCTTTCTTCATTACATCACCTCTCTCTCTCTCTCTCTCTCTCTCTTTCTCTCTCTTTCTCCCCTTCTTCGACACGCCCTCACTCTCTTTATCTCGGTTTCGTTCGACAACCTTAATTTTATGTATTTATTTATTTTTTTTTGCGTACATAATCTCTTTAACAAACAAAACGGAGCTGTGTTGGGTCTTCATTGAAAAGCCGATTTCTTTTGTTGCAAAAAGAATTGAAATAATAATAATAATAATAATAATAATAATAATAATAATAATAATCCCAACATGTTCTTTTTTTTGACATTGCATTAAATCCTCACCATTGTTATTAAATTTCTAACTGGCGTTTCAAATGGGGTCCCTACAAGAAAAAAAGAAAACAGAATTGTAAACGGAGAACAACAAGCAAAAATAAGTTTTCTTTCTTTTTTTTTTTTCTTTTCCTTTCTTTCTGGGTTTTTCTCACCAGATTATTTATTCTAGACTTGCCTTATTTTTTCTATATCATTTAGAGAGTGCACTATTGTTACTCCTATTACTATTATTATTAGTAGTAGTAGTAGTAGTAGAAGTAATAGTAGTAGTAATAGTAGTAGTAGTCCGGCATGTTTCTTGCTGATACCACAAGAAGGTGATTAATACTGGGAACTGAGTGGCAACAAGTCTCCTCAAAATTCTACCGCCTTCCTCAGTATGCTTGTAGACCCTCCATCAATGTCATCAGCTGGATAATACCAATCCTCCCTAGAATTCCTACCTCATCCAATCCTCCCTTCTAGCGTTCTCGACACATTTCCCTAACTTTAACGTTCCAATCTTTTCGTACCTCCCGGGTGCCGAGTTCAAAAGCTAATTGAATCTGTTTCGTTCAATCCACAATAATGCACTTGTAAAAGAAATGAATCTATCTTTCTGCAGTTATGGGTTAAACGGAAGGAATGGTTGGGCTTCACTTGCCCTGGGTGGCAACCAGTCTACTCAATCAGACAGCATATAAGGTTCCAGTCATTTTCACTTTCTCTAGTGCATCACCTTTCCACCCAATCAAATATCATTTTGTATTCAGGAGCTAATTCCCTCTATACACGTTATAGGTTTGAAATTTCTCTTGCATATCTTAGCTATATTTTCCTGGACTGCTATTAATAAGAATTCTCTTTTTCTTTTCAAATGCCCTTTGCGCAACCAAGTTATTTAATCTGAAATTCCTTTTAGCATTTTTTAATAGAACTTGACTTTCATTATTATTTTTTGTTAATATTATGAAGTTTCTTTTCTTATCAATTTTTTTAACTTTAATTTCTTTCATTCATTGATCTTTGTTTTTGTTTTTGATTTTAGTTTTAGTTTTTTTTTTGGCGTCACTTTTTTTTAAAAAAAATTTAATAAACATTCATTCTCTCTGCTTTTATCTCCTTATTTCCGTTTTTATTTTAGTGGAAAAGATTTTTTTCTTCCGTTTGTTATTTTCATTGCTTTCTTCGCTTAGATTTTTCACATAAATCGATTCCGTCCGATCTTATTTCAAAATGTTTCCTTTTATATTTTCTAGGTTGCTTTTATTAGCACTTCCTATATATATATATATATATATATATATATATATATATATATATATATATATATATTTTCGTTTGTTTTTCGTTTTCTTTAAGAACATATTCGACTTAGTTCCTCATTTTTCTTGCGATTCTCCAAAGGTTTACTTTTGGCTTTCTGATCATTATTCCCCATGTTATTCTGTTGTTGTTGCTATTATTTGTGTGGTTGTTTGGCTTTTCTTTATTATTTTATGTCTTTGTCCTTTTTAAATGATTTCCTCACGGAACGAGAACAATATTACCCGGGAGATTGAATAGAGAGTTCAGTTCGGATTTTCCCTAGAACAGAATTGACAGAAAACTGATGAATGCCGACGGGCATTAAAATCGAAAGTTTACGATCGTAACAAGTGAGGACATTAGTCCGACTGTAAATGTTGTAAATAATGTTTAATTCTCATTCCAAAAAATTCAAACAAATTGAATAACGAGTTCTTTAATTATCATACTTTTACGACGATCGCGTGTGTGAATGTGCGTGTGTGTGTGTGTGCGCACGTGCGTTTTAACTTACAGGTATTTGACACTTATATACACTTTCACGCATACACACCACGCACATACACATATGCACACACACAAACACTCGCGCAAACATATGAGGAAAATTTCTCGATCCTCTTCCTAAATTATCAAAATCTTAGAATTTGGACTGGGAGTTTGTTAGTCAAAATTTTCAGCACATCTGACATGCACGCAGACACACAGACAGATATTTGTATATAAAAGAAACCACAAAAAGGATAAATAATCACGACATTGTAGAATGTCGTGATTATTTGCATGGATGCACGCGTGCGAATGCACACATGAAACACGCATACATACACAATGAAAAGAAGCTTACACCAATGATATGTGCATATAAAAAAGAAAAATCGAGAAGTATAAGCAGTCAATTGCAGATACCCTCTGACGAGTAGACGAACGAGCCTGTCTTCGAAACTCTGGAATCGGAATGCTCAAGGTGACATCAGTCAGCTAAGTAACAAACATTTCACTTCTATTAATTCCTTCTTTAGATAGATAGATAGATAGATAGATAGATAGATAGATATCAACAGAGACAGTCATGAACAGACTTAGATAGATAGATAGATAGATAGATAGATAGTCATGAACAAACTTAGATAGATAGATAGATAGATAGATAGATACTACAAATATGAAATTTGTTACTTAGCTAATTGATGTTATATAGATATACAGGGTGATTGAAAAGTAATTCCCTATTTCATGTATGAGTGGCCAGTTAGGACTTAACATCCTGTGACTTTGGAGCTGGTTAAAGGAGAATGTCTACTATACCAAACCAAGACTTTGGAAGAACTTGAATCGAGAATACAAAATGTTATGCCTTCCATATCACAAGAGTTCTTGGTGAAATCATTTGACGGGATTTCTGAGTTACTTGAGAAGCTGGTAGCGAAATCTGGTACCTATATCGAATTTTGAATAAAACCTCATGCTAATCGCTTTCCTCTCATATCAATTTCTTTTAAAAGTCATACTTAATAAATAAATTATAAGTATCTTAAAATGGGGAGTTATTTTATAGTTACTTTTTAGATATAAATATACATATAAATGAATTGACATATCTATAAATATGTATATATTCTTGTATATTAACAACACGGTGGCCAATGGACATCCACAAAAAAATCATAAAAGTTCAATTTTATTGATGAAAAATTACAATAAGAAAAAAAAAAGTTACCCAAAACCCCAAACCTTAGTTTTTTTTACTTACTTATTCCTCGATCTGTCGCCATCTACCCTAACCCCCCGGCCTCACTACCCCACCCCAACCTCGACCCCGACCCAGAAAACTCTTTTTTTCTTTTGTTGTTGTTGCTCTCATCATCTATGGAAAATGTGAACTAATTTTAGTTTCCAAGTTCTTATTGGCGGCACCCAACAACAACAAAAAAAAATACTGACTGACAACAGAGAACTGCTCATTACTTACCATTTTATACAATGAGAAGAAGAAGAAGAAGAATACAGCTTCTCTTCTTAGAAATGGAATTCTAAAAAGACATTTATTATTACTGATATTATTTGCCTACAAAAATGAATTTCTTTTTTAAATATTTCAACATCAGAACTTCGATTTTATTAAGGAACTAAATCATTTTTTTTTAAAAAAAAAAAAGAGAAGTTTATTTTTAGAGATTTTGATAATTAATTTTTTATTTTGACGCTGTAAATATTCATGTATGGTGATGATGATAATAATGAGATGAGCCGTTTCCATACAGGAAACACTCGACCTTCATTGACAGTTACCGTGATGTTGTCTGTTGCCATTTCTAAAATCTTTCTCTAAAAACAGTTTTTCGGAAAAACAAACTTCTCAAGTCCATTATTATCGTTCTGTCGAGTACAGATGAAAATTGTTTTTCATAATATGACGGTGGAAGGTCAACATCTAGGTTATATCATTATTTCCCTTGCTGTTTATATGTGTTACCTGTTGTTGCTGTTGAAGGTTTTCGTAGGAGATGGTTTTCTATTCACATACATAGATACATTCATGTCCAGTGGTACATACATAGATACATACACCCGAGCGGATCTATCTCTCTATCTATAGATAGATAGATAGATAGATAGATAGATAGATAGATAAAAAAGAAAGTGAGGAACAAAAATAAGAAAGAAAAGTTATAACAAAAGAATAAATTAATAAAGAAAGAAAGAAGGAAAGAAATAAAATAGAAGAGACAGTGTAGAAGAAAATAAAGAATAGCTGTGACTAAAAAAGAATAAAAGAAAGAAAGAAAGAACGAAAGAAAGAAAGGAAGAAATAAAGAAATAAAGAAAGAAAGAAAATAAAAGTGATAGGGTAGAAGAAAACGAAAGAATAGTTGTGATTAAAAAGGAATAAATAAATCAAAAAAGAATAAACAAGTTAAAAAAAGAAAGAAAGGAAGAAAGAAAGAAAATACAAGAGATTGAAAGAAATAAAAGAATGTAAGAAAGAAAAAAAGAAACAATTTTGTTTGAAAAGGAAAGAAAGAAAGAATTCAAGAATTCAAGAAAGAAAGAAAAGAAAGAAACAATTTAAGAAAGAAAAAGAAAGAAAGAAAAGAAAGAAGACAGACAGACAGAAAGAAAAGAAAAGAAAGAAAGAAACAGAAAAAACAAAGAAAAGAAACTGAAAGAGAAAGAAAGAAAGAAAGAAAAAGAAAGAAAAAGAAAGAAAGTGTAAAGAAAGAAAGAAAGAAAGAAAGAAAAAGAAAGAATCAAGAAAACAAAAACAACCTGTGTAACTGGAGAAAGAAAGAAAGAAAGAAAGAAAGAAAGAAAGAAAAGAAAGAAAGAAAAGAAACAATTAAGAAAGAAAGAAACAAAGAAAAAAAACAACAGAAAAGAAAGAACCAGTAACTGGGAGAAAGAGAAAGAAAGAAAAGAAAGAAAGAATTCAAGAAAGAAAGAATTCAAGAAAGAAAAGAAAAGAAAGAAAGAAAGAAAAGAAAGACAGACAAACAAACAACCAGTGTAACTGGAGGAAAAAAAGAAAGAAAGAAAGAAAAAGAAAGAAAGAAACAAAAAAGAAAGAAAGAAAGAAAAGCAGACAAACAAAAGAAAGAAAGAACCAAGTAACTGGAGGAGAAAGAAAGAAAGAAAGAAAAGAATTCAAGAAAGAAAGAAAGAAAGAAAGAAAAGAAAGAAAGAAAAGAAAGAAACAAAGAAAAAAGAAACAACCTGTGTAACTGGAGGAGAAAGAAAGAAAGAAAGAATTCAAGAAAGAAAAGAAAGAAAGAAAGAAAGAAAAAAAGAAAGAAAGAAAGAAAGACAGAAGACAAAAGAAAGAAAGAACCAGTGTAACTGGAGGAGAAAAGAAAGAAAAGAAAGAAAAGAAAGAAAGAAAGAAACAAAGAATTCAAAAAAAAGAATTCCTGTGTAACTGGAGGAAAGAAAAAAAGAAAAGAAAGAAAGAAAAGAAAGAAAGAATTAAGAAAGAAAAAAGAAAGAAAGAAAGAAAAAAGACAGACAAACAAACAACCAGTGTAACTGGAGGAGAAAGAAAGAAAGAAAGAAGAAAGAAAGAAAGAAAGAAAAGAAAGAAAGAAAGAAAGAGAAAAAAGAAAGACAAAGAAAAAAGAAAGAAAGAACCTGTGTAAATTGGAGGAGAAAGAAAAGAAAGAAAGAAAGACTCCAAGAAAGAAAGAAAGAAAGAAAAGAAAAGAAAGAAAGAAAGAAAGAAAAGAAAGAAATAGACAAAAGAAAAGAACCGCCAGTGTAAAGGAGAAAGAAAGAAAGAGTTGGAGAATAGAAAGAAAGAATTCAAGAAACAATTTAAGAAAGAAAGAAAGAAAGAAAGAAAGAAAGACAGACAGACAGAAAGAAAGAAAGAACCAGTGTAACTGGAGGAGAAAGAAAGAAAGAAAGAAAGAATTCAAGAAAGAAAGAATTCAAGAAAGAAAGAATTCAAGAAAGAAAGAATTCAAGAAACAATTTAAGAAAGAAAGAAAGAAAGAAAGAAAGAAAGACAGACAGACAGAAAGAAAGAAAGAACCAGAAAGAAAAGAAAGAAAGAAAAGAATTAAGAAAAAAGAAAGAAAAGAAAGAATTCAAGAAACAATTTAAGAAAGAAAGGAGAAAGAAAGAAAGAAAGAAAGAAAAAAGAAAAACTGGAGGAAAGAAACAGACAAAAAGAAAGAATTCAACCAAGAAAGAAAGAATTCAAGAAACAATTCTAAGAAAGAAAAGAAAGAAAGAAAGAAAAAAAGAAAGAAAAAGAAAGAAAGAAAGAAAGAAAGAAAGAAAGAAAGAAAGAAACAGACAAACAAAGACAGAAAGAAAGAAAGAACCTGTAATTGAGGAAAGAAAAGAAAGAAAGAAAGAAAAAGAAAGAAAGAAAGAAAGAAAGAAAGAAAGAAAGAAAGAAAGAAAGAAAGAAACAGACAAACAAACAACCTGTGTAACTGGAGGAGAAAGAAAGAAAGAAAGAAAGAAAGAAAGAAAGAATTCAAGAAACAATTTAAGAAAGAAAAAGAAAGAAAGAACCAAACTGAAAAGAAAGGAAAGAAAGAAACAGACAAACAAACAACCTGTGTAACTGGAGGAGAAAGAAAGAAAGAAAGAAAGAAAGAAAGAAAGAAAGAAAGAAAGAAAAGAAACAATTAAGAAAAGAAAGAAAGAAAAAAAGAAAGACAGAAGACAGAAAGAAAGAAAGAACCAGTGTAACTGAGGAGGAAAGAAAAGAAAGAAAGAAAGAAAAAAAAAAAAGAAAGAATTCAAGAAAGAAAGAATTCAAGAAACAATTTAAGAAAGAAAGAAAGAAAGAAAGAAAGAAACAGACAAACAAACAACCTGTGTAACTGGAGGAGAAAGAAAGAAAGAAAGAAAGAAAGAAAGAAAGAAAGAAAGAAAGAAAGAAAGAAACAGACAAACAAACAACCTGTGTAACTGGAGGAGAAAGAAAGAAAGAAAGAAAGAAAGACAGACAGACAGAAAGAAAGAAAGAAAAGAAAGACCAGACAGAAAGAAAGAAAGAACTGTAACTGGAGGAGAAAGAAAGAAAGAAAGAAAAGCGAAAGAAAGAAAGAAAGAAAGAAAGAAAAAGAAAGAAAGAAACAGACAAAGACAAACAAAAGAAAGAAAAGAAACCAACTGGAGGAGAAAGAAAGAAAGAAAAGAAAGAAAAGAAAGAAAGAAAGAAAGAAAGAAAGAAAGAAGACAGACAAAAAAAAGAAAGAACCAGTGTAACTGAGGAGACTGGAGAAAGAAAGAAAAGAAAGAAAAAGAAAGAAAGAAAGAAAGAAAGAAAAGAAAAAAGAAACAGACAAAGAAAAAAAAACCAGTGTAACTGGAGGCGAAAGAAAGAAAGAAAGAAAGAAAGACAGACAGACAGAAAGAAAGAAAAAGAACCAACAGTGTAACTGGAGGAGAGAAAGAAAAGAAAGAAAGAAAGAAAAGAAAAAAAAGAAGAAAGAAAAAGAAAGAATTCAAGAAAGAAAGAAAGAAAAGAAAACAAACAACCTGTGTAAC